>JAPMOQ010046611.1:997063-1037349 GCA_026543055.1 Argiope trifasciata
GTGTTGCAAGGATTTTACCTCTCTAGTTCTTAGTGTTGCAAGGATTTGACCTCTGTAGTGGTTAGTGTTGCAACGATTTTACCTCTCTAGTTCTTAGTGTTGCAAGGATTTTACCTCTCTAGTTCTTAGTGTTGCAAGGATTTTACCTCTCTAGTTCTTAGTGTTGCAAGGATTTTACCTCTCTAGTTCTTAGTGTTGCAAGGATTTTACCTCTCTAGTTCTTAGGATTGCAGGGGGGGGGGAGTCGAACAATCCTCTGATGATTGTATGCATCTCCGTAGGGGCTCTAAAACTATTTATCAGTATTCGTTTGAAAACTGATTATTTTCCTAAAAATAATTCTCGAAGAATGTAAATTTTAAGTGCCAAAATTTTTGTAAACTTGGATTTTTTAAAAAGAATTTAAAACTGTTGTTCTTAGATAAATTGCCAATTATAATACAAAATATAATTAATGCAATAAAATTATTTATAAATATAATATATTTTGAGAAATAGAAAAATTTATAGCAAATTTGAATGAAATTGAACCAAAACGGTTAGAACTCTCCACAAAATGGTAATGCAGCAATCCTATTTCTCTTTGTACACAAGAATACAGTGATGAATGAAATGAACCGAAAGCTAAGAAACGTTTTGAGATGCAAAAAAGTGATGGGTAAAAATATACATATGTATGCATTTTTCCATAAACTTAATTTTTCAAAAAACACCTGTAAATGGAAAAAGTATTTCACCCACAATAAAACTGTTGGTTCATTTCATTGCCCATATTATTTAAAACACACGCTGAAATTTTTTTGTGTATACCTCTATTAATTTTTGTGATATGTTAACGGAGGAGAATTTTTATGAAAATTGAAATGAAAGACAAATTTTAGCTGAAAATATGTGACCCTGGATGATAGGTCATTCCTTCCTTTTCCTAGAAAAGATAAACTGTTTTGTTAAGAGGAAAGTCTAAACCACAAAAATTACGGATGAAAAATATATTCCCCATTGTGGTCGATAATTAATATTTTTAACTTAGTCAGATACTTTAATTGCAAAATGCTGGCAAATATTGCTTTCATATTTACACACTTCAGTATTGGGATTTCAACTCAAATATTCTCTTTATTATTTTATTGGAAAAAAAAAATAACAGCTGTTTTTACTGTACAACAAATTAAGGAGAATTTTCATTTTATTTGCAGAAATTCTGAATAGCCGGTGTTTGTGTTGTTTGAAGAAATTATTTATAATTTGCATTTGCAATAAGAATAAATAAAAGCACAACATACAGAGAAAATACGGTGCATACACACATACACACACAAAAAAAACATTGCGAAGATGACGTTCGGCTATCTCCCAACCTTAATTTAATCATGTGTGTGTCTCAAAATGTTTGTCCTAACTCTGGTAGTTATTGTGCTGCCATCTATGGTAAAGCACGGGAAATTTAAATATGGTTTTGTGTAATTTTCAACCTGAAAATTGTAAAATGTTTGAAAAAAATATTAAAAATGATTCGAATAAAAAGAAACCTGCTTTTTTAAAAGTGAGGAAGTAAAATATTTTTAGCATCAAAAAAAAAAAAAAGAATCATAAGCATCACCAATGCTTATAAAACGACCGTTTATTTGTGTCTGTGATGTACAATTATTTCTGTCACGTTAGATTTTATTCGCAAAAAATCATGATATTGAATGAAATTGTTTCTTATTTTCCACTAGCTGGAACCCGGCGTCTTGCTGCCGCCAAAAAAAATATTAAGTGCAACCAATCAATAATTTGGCAATGTTTTATCAGTATATAAAATACGAACAAACAAATATTCATTTTCATGTATTAGATTTGTGTATTCTTTTAGAATCGTAAAACTTGGTATTCTTTCAGAATGGTAATGAAAGAAACTATTTATTGTATCTCGCGATTCGTTTCATATTCGCTCAGAATTCTCGAATTTTATTTTAGAAAATGTGATTAAAATATTTTCTTTTGATTAAACATAGAAAATATTTCTTAACCATAGATCTTTAATATGATTGAAACGATAATGTTTTGAAAGTTAAGATGGTGCCAAATTATTTGTACTACACTATTTTCTAAAAACGCTAAAATTTAATTAAAATTTAAAACACCCAAGGTTGGTCTCCCCAAAAGTTTCTCCCGTAATCCGTAATACAGGTGTTTCTAGTATGAGCAGTGAAATCAGATGGTATTTACATGATTGACAGGTGGCGTCTCCCAAGAAGATCACGTGGTTAATTTAATTCTTAACAAAACTCCTTAAATTCAAAATGGCGTGCTGTTTAATCAGAGAAATAATATGTACTTATTGTGAAGCGCAACCATTCAATAATTTGGCAACGTTTTATCGAAATAGGGTGAACGGTATGAAGTGCATAAAATACGAACAAACAAATATTCATTTTTTATATATATTAGATTCGTGCATTTTTTCAGAATTGTAAAGCTTGGTGTTCTTTCAGAACGGGGATGAAAGAAACTATCTATTGAATCTCGTGATTCGTTTAGTATTCGTTCAGAATTCTTTAATTTAATGATAGAAAAAGTGATTAAAATATTTTCTATTAAAATTGATTAAACATAGAAAATATATTTTACCGTAAAATTGTCAATGTTGAAAATTAAGATGGTGCAAAATTACTTGTACTACACTATTTTTGGTAGTTACTGCGAAATGCTAAAATTTAATTACAATTTGAAACCCCAGAGTTGGGCTCCCCAAAACTCTCTTGCCTCTTACAGTTGTTACCTCCGAGAATGATTTGCATGACATTTGTGTACAATAGCTACACATTATTAACCTGTAACTTGGATTTAGTATTCCTACAGAATCTACTGTCTCCTCTGGGAGTTATTTGGAGATTAATTCTTGGTGCGATTGAGATTCGAAATTTTTTTATTTAATTTTAGATAATTTTACTATCTCTCTAACCCTTTCCTTAGGTGTAAACAATAAGCTGACCCAGTTTCATCGGAATCGGATGAACGGTTTAGGAAGGCATAAGAGACATACAGACAAACATTCATTTTTATTTATATAGATTTGCGTTGTTGGGGTGCTCTTTTGCTCCAATTCCCAGTATTATTTTTCTAATAAACGTTGAAACAAAATTTGTGCTCCAAATAAGAAAAGAAATGATTGTCTGTTGACAGAAAATTTGCCAAATTTTGAAAAAGTGTGTAGAAATAATCATCTTTACTTATAGTTATTTTTAAAATGGCACGCATCGCATTTTTAGCTATACAATTTTCTAACTTTCCTATCTGCTCCGTTTTCAACTTCATGCTTACTTCTATATTTAAATATTTCATCTCTTTTATTGTGGTATTTTCGGTAGTTTTTATACCGAAACATTCATTTTTTTTTCTTCCTTTGATTAACATTTTCAGATGTTTTTAACTATTTATACTACTTCTCTCATTTTAATGTATTTAAGGTATCCGACTACCGTTCGAAGGAAATTTTTTGAAAACTTGGATTTTTTAAAAAGTATTTAAAATTATGTTCTTTAGATGTTTTGTAAATTACAATACAAAATATTATAAATGCAACAAAATTTATTTTGAGAAATAGAAAAATGTGTTGTAAATTTAATGAAATTTAATCAAAATGGTTAACACTCAACAGAAAATTGTAATGTAGCAAACCGATTTTTCTTTGTACACAAGTTATAGAATATAATGATGAATGAAAGGAACCAAAATAAAAAAAAAGATTTTGAGATGCAAAGAAGTGATGGGTAAAAATATATGTATATATATGCATTTTTTTCCATCAATTCACACCTTAATTTTTAAAAAAACTCTTATAAATGAAAAATTATTTCACCAACAGTATAACTTTTTGTTCATTTCATTACCCATATTATTTGAAACACACGCTGGAATTTTTATGTAAATAACCTCTATTAGTTTTTGAAATATAATGTAATGAAAATGAAAGTTTTGAGAAAATGGAAGTGAAAGGCAAATTTTAGTTGAAAAAAATCTGTGATCCTGACTGATAGGCCAGGCCTTCCTTTTCTTAAAAAGATAAACTGTTTTGAAAAGAAGAAAATCTTAACTACAAGAAATAACTGTAATATAAAGTAATTTGTGGTTGATAACCAATATTTTTAACGTAGTCGGATACCTTAATCAGGAAACATGATTCTAAAGATTATCCGATCTTGTAAAAGGATTTCTTTTCAAGTCTTGATGGAGCCAAATTTATTCAATGTCATGTAAAATTCACCAAGATTCTTCTCGCCTTTTCGCTCTCTAAGAATAAAAATTCCATTAGCAAATTCGTTTGACTTCAGAACAAAATGACCTTGTCAATTTGTTCCATACCTTGTCAATTTTTCTTGATTTTGCATCCGTATCAAAAGCATTTTAACTTTCCACTTTTTTACTTTATGACATTTAATAATATCGCTACTCGAACTTCTGGAGTCTACTCATTGCTGTCATTGGCCGTCATATAAATATATTTTTAAATTTTTTTTAGATTTGTTTCCCAAGTTTCTGTAATACTGAAATGATAAATTTGTGGAGAACAATCTTTTCCCATGCTTTTCTACTTCTATTTATTGCAATGTACTTTTGAAGTAGTTTCAAGGCCGCGCATTCTCTTTTCATTTATTGGTGTAGTTCTGTGAAACAGCAACTTTCTGACATATCGCAGTTCTAGATGGTTCGTCACTTCCGGCAAATAGATCGGAAGTGATGAGGAAATATACGTAAGATCTTGTTGCCACTCATCTTGTATTTTCCACTTCCTGTTGCCCTTTCTAATTAATTAACTTATTATTGAGTTAAAGGAACTGGCAACGAAAAAAGATGGTGAATTAGAATTCCATCCATGTTTATGTAGCTGATAGCTCCATTTTTCTGATGTTAATACAAATCTTTTTTAATTAGAAACAAAGTCTTCAGTCATAACAGATCTACTTATAGTAGGTAACGGGAAATATATTTGCATCTATATATTTCAATTTATATATTTCAATGATGTAATGCCAGGCAAGCAATTGGAATTTCGATGCACTTGGAGTCAATCCAATGGAATGAGGCATTAATATGTTTACAACATTTTTCAGAAAACAAGATATCATAAAGTGCAAAACAATAAAAATGAAATTAGTGAAGGGCAATCTTTTCCACTTCGATTTTTTAAAACGTACATTTGAAATGGTTTCAACGCCTTGCATTCTCTTTTAATTTAGTGGTGTAGTGGTATAACAGCAACTTTCTGACATATCGCAGTTCTAGATGGTCCGTCATCTTCATCAGAATATATGTTAGATCAGAGTTTCCCAAACTTTTTTGTTTCGTAGACCCCTTGCCATGTTTTTCCGTATTGAATAGACCCCCTACTTACCTGATATTGATTTCCTGTAAATTTCTAATTGTAGTGAAGTTTACTGTTAAAAACTTAAAGTAAAAACACATGTTAATTTATACATTTATCAATTCAATTTAAATTTATACTACTCAAAATAAAATTTCTTATCTGTTATGTAAAATCTATGTAACATGAAATAAACATAAAATAAACTAACATCAGCAAAAAATCAATATTTTTAATGAGAAGGATGAGCCTGATGCTTTAACAATAAATTATCAACATTTGGCTTCAATTTTGTAAGGGTTAATCTTAAATCTCCTCGGCTGATGATGTCCAGTCTGTTTCTTTTATTCGTTACTAGCCGCTTTTGGCAACCAGCTGGTTCGCCAGGAGTAATGCGTTCTAAAATGTTCAATTAAATACTTATGTGCCTTGCTCTTTTTATAACTTCTTAGCCAAATATATTTAAACTTTGATAGTCAAGTAATTCATATTATTATAGAAGCCTTACGATTATTTGTTAATTGCATTGTATATCTCTCTGATTCGCAATAAGTTGTCATGGAATTATGTCGAAAATAAAGCGAAAAAGAAAAAAAGAAAGCAAATAAAAAATTTTAGCGAAATAATTTTTTTTAAGAAAGCGAAAGAGGGGAAATCTGGTTTACCATAAATAAAGAAGATTTATTGAATTAATTATTTAGATATTGCAAGCAATTATAGAAACCTTTGCTCTGCATTTATTTTTTTAGAAAATATCTCATTTTATATTTCTTTTATTTTATCCAGTCACGTGCTAAACGTTGCATTTCTTCATACTTGATTTGCGATGATAGTTTTTTTAATTTGAACTTCCGTCATTGTTTTCTTTAATCTTATCCAATCACGTGGTAAAAAAAACATGTTTAAAATATTTCTTTAAAAATTTGTTAAAAATAGAGGCTTAAGTTATACATTAAAACACTGGTATCATTAGAAAGGTAATTTTTTAATCTTTAAATTGATGTCCAGGCCATGTTTGTGCGATAATATTTTCGGAAGTTATAGCGGAAAAACGTCGAAATTTCGCTTAAATTTTAATTCATTCAAATTCTAATTAAAAAGGAGGCACACATTCCCGACCTCCAAGGTATACATGTACCAAATTTGGTAGCTGTAGGTCCAACGGTCTGGTCTGTAGAGGGCCAACACACACACACACATTGGGCTTTATTATAAGTATAGAAGAGATTAGTAACAGCGCTAAACTACTATCAGTGTATGTGTTGAGATTTACTATCGTGGATCCCCATTTTCATTTCATGGACCCCCCAATTTTTTTTTTCGCTGACGTAGACCCCTTGCAGGTTGTCACAGACCCCTAGGGTTCGATATAGACCACTTTGGGAATCACTGTGTTAGATCTACTTATTGTAGGTAAAAGGGAATATATTGTATTTGTTCAATGATGTAATATCATGCAAGCAGGGGGTATTTCGATGCACTTGGAGCCAATCCAACAGAATGAGATATTAATATGCTTATAGCATTTTTCAAAAAACATATTATAAAGTGCATAACAATAATAATGTCATGCTCCCAGTGCCACCTGTATTAATTAAGCCACAAACAGTAACTTCGGGGAAAACGTATGACATCACTCTGTCGGTTGTTACCCACGCTATGCCCCTGGATGAATCTATTGGAACTAATGATTATTTTTAGATTTTAATTCAGATTCTATTTCCACCGATTGCACCTTGCATTAAACTATATTTGCTGGAAGGGGAGAATTTAAAGATGCGCACTTATTCATTCGTAGAAGGAAGAAAATTTACAAAGTATACTGACCACAAGACATTAATCTACACGTTTTTGCAAAATTCTGATAAAGCATCTCTACGTAAAATTAGACAATTTCAATATGTTTCAGAATTTATAACAGAAATTAAATTAGAAAGCTGCTTAAGAAACATTACAAGAGAAAGCAACTAGGTAGTGGATACTATCTGTCCACGACAAGAACTTTACTAGATGATCATCTATGTTTAGGGCGGGAGCTATAGAAACCTATTACTGTAGGAAGAGTTCATTTCGCAGTGATAGAAATTCATTCAAGCTTCTTACGTTGGCAAGTTTAGCGTCAAACTGGCGATATTATATATTATTTCATTTAATTTTTGAAAAAGTCACAAAGGTGGAAATCATTTGCGTACTCAGAGTATTGAAAATTTCTGATATTCACGTTATAAATGTACAAAAAATAAAGCAGATAAAATAGAAAAACTGAATAATTATTTTTTTGTATAACGACTGCACAAGAAGAAAAAATTAAGACGAAAAATCATGCATGACAAAAAATGAATCGTCTTTATTTCATTTATCTTAAATTTATATAAGTTATTAATATCAAATTCTCCTCGGCAAACGCATCTTATTTAACAACAACAACATAATTAATCATAATTATCTCATAATTTTTAAAAAAAGTTTTTATTCTGTTATAAAGTAAAATGTTCATAGTTAAATATGCTTGAAATCTTTCCAGATTTATATTTAGTTTTTGGTATATATACTATTTCCCGAAACACAATTAACGATTATCATACTAATAATTTTTAGATTTAAAAAGAACCAAGCATTGATTTGTAACTCTTTTTGAACATACGCAAGCTTTGTACAGTATAATTAATTTTGAGAAGTTTGTATGTAAAAGTATTCTGAATCTGAAGGTAAGTGTTCATTCAGGCACGTGCCAGATGTCTCGAACTTAAAGGAGACCAACTTAATAAGCCCAACATCGATTTACTTTAAACTTTAATCTAAAAAAATAGGGATTAGTACATTTTTTAGTAGATTATTCTACGAAAAACGCTGTAAAAGTTTGTTTTTATATTCAAGACTAGCCGCCTTTGGCGACCAGCTGGTTCGCCATGAGTAATGGGATCTAAAATTTTCAATTAAATCATATATTCATTAGCCTTGAAATAATTCCGGGCATGTATTGACCTGAAATTAATATTTTCTTAAAGATGATGGACGGAAAGTTCTAAAAGTACACCTTTTCCTAATTATATTCTTTAATTTTATAAATCAGTCAGTTTGAACTATCGGGTATGCTTCCAAAATATTAAAAAAAAATTTCGATGATGTTGCCAAAATATTAAATATGTTTTTTTAAAGAAAGCGAGAAAGGGAAAAAAGTATTAAATTAATCATACAAATATTGCAAACGATTACCTAAATATGCCATTAAGTCGGGATTTCAATGCATATCCTGTCTAAATTCAATCAGGTTTACCATAAATAAAGAAGATTTATTGACTTAATGATATAGATATTGCTTTGCTTTGCAATTATTTTTTAAAGAAAATATCACATTTTATATTTATTTTATTTTATCCAGTCACGTGCTGACAGTTGCATTTCTATAGATTTATTTTGCCATGATAGGATTTTTTATTTGAACTTCCGGCATTGTTTTCTTTTATTTTATCCAGTCACGTAATAAAAAACATAGTTAAAATATTTCTTTAAAAATTCGTTAAAAATAGTAGCTTAAGTTATACATTAAAAACACTGATACCGTTAGAAAGCTAATTTTTTTATCTTTAAATTGAAATAAAAATCATGCTTGTGCAATAATATTTTCGGAAGTTATGGCGGAAAAACGTCGAAATTTCGCTTAAATTTTAATTATTTCAAATTCCAATTAAAAATTCGAAAAAAGGGCTCCGAGGTGCACATTCCCGATCTCCAAGGTATACATGTACCAAATTTGGTAGCTGTAGGTCCAACGGTCTGGCCTGTAGAGCGCCAACACACACACACACACACTGAGCTTTATTATAAGTATAGATTACCATTTATTCGTTTTCCCCAGCTTAAAAAAGAAATATAATTACTTCAAAGAAAACTTTTTCTCACGAACTGACAATTCAAATAATAGAGTGATAAATGAGCTTTGCTTTTTAATGTATATCAGTAGTCATGAGCTATTTTTTCCCTTCAGATCGACTCCAAATAAAATAGAAACTCCCCCGGCAGGCAGTTTTGGGATTTTTAGGTCCCAGATAAAAAATATTGAAATATAAGAGAAAATTCACGCTTGTACCTATCTATCCAGGAACTTATAAATCAGAAGAGTCGAGGTATTCCAGCATGAATTAGTTCATAGAGACATCTAAATCATTAATACAAGCATTCTACTTTTTTATCTACTAGACGAGGACACAGGCACGAATATTTATTTACAAATATTTGCATATTTCATTTTACGTGCAAGAATTTTTTTATATAGCATACAGCCATCTTTGGTTCCGTTTTTACTATTTTTACAAAACGGAACTGAAGCTTCTGTTTCTGTGGGAGCATGGATTTTTTTCTTGACCTCAGTATTGGAGCAAGCTTAAAAGGGTTGTATCATATTATTGGCAAAGCCAGGAATTCGAAAAGACATATTGTCAAAATAGGTGCTTCACACTCAGGGAGGACTGAAATGTAGGTGCATCTTAATCTCTAGTTCAAATTTTTTGATGTATACAACTCTTTTCACTAATATTCGAGATATCTAGGAAATAAAAAAGGGTTTAATATTTCTGATGAAATTTGTAAGAATCCATTTTGTATTTAAATTAGCTAAAATATTTCAGTAATATTAATTTCAATTCTTTTCTGTCCTTCAAGGAATAAGATTTTTTTGTTAATATGGGGAAAAGGGAACGTGACTATTATAATTAGGGTCAATTCAGACCAGTTACAAATTAATAGTAACTTTTAAACTATTCCGTAAGTTTTAATATTCACTTATTACTAAAACAATAAAATTTCCCTTACTGATTTGAAAAAATTTTATTAAATTATTATTATTTTTGCACTATCATTATAAAGCATTGATTTTTAGTATGTTTGAAGAAGTTGGCAACACCTTTAATATTTCGATTTTTCTTTCTAGCATCAATTGTCTGTGGATAGACGCTATTATTTTATGAGAAAATAAAAATGGTACTGTATTCTTTTACAGTTTTATCTATTTATATAATTTAGGATGTTATATATTTAGTTTTGGAAAAAAAATTCTTATAATCTCTGTAGATCTTGTGCTTTTGTTGTACTTTCAAACACGTGGGGCCGGTCTACGTTCTGATGTCACTCAGTCGTATATTACTAAGTTTAAAAATTAAATTTTCGCGATAATTAGTAGTGACTATTTTGTTTTGATCAATTTCATTATTACTATTATAATTTTTGTGGTTGTTTTTCTTATATATTCTTAAATATTCATTAAAAATCTTATTGTATTTGCATGTGGCAGCGAATTGCCATCTTTCAAAGTACACTATTCACTTATTAAAGCTTCGAATACATATTGTAAAAGTATCTATTATTTAGTGATAACATATTTTTTAAAGTATTTTCATTGATTATTTTCGTATATAAATATTTATATTAATATCGACTGCAATGCCGCAATCAATCGTCATCCCCTCGGAAATATGTTATTCCATTTATTAAATAAAGAATTAAAACCTTTCGGTATGGAAATGATTTTATCCAGTCATTCCATCAGAAAGTAAATATTATAAAAGAAACGAGACTGTATCATCATTTTGGCATTGTTTTTGAGCTTGATGTGGTGTGGTGAAACGCCATATATGGCATTTTTATACCGGGAGGGGGATTAATATATATAAATAAACCACTGGGTGACATATATATATGATGTCATACCACTGGGTGAGAATATAAAATGCATGCTCTGAGGAAATTAATAAGTTGATTCTTTGTTAAAAAATAGTTAGTCTTTAGCATGTTTTTTTTTAATTATGACTTATGTAGTCTATGTATTTAATAGGAACAATTTGGATTTCAGGAACAAAAGATCATACAAATACTGAATAATTTCAGATATTAATTGTATTATTTCTATATAATTCTTTGCAATGTGCAGTAGGAAAGAAAAAAGCTAATTTATGAATGGAATATGTAGCTTCGGAATTTAAAAATAAAAAGGTGGGGTGAACAGATTTACATAAAATTGAAATTAATTTTGATTTGTCAACATTTTGTTTTCATTTTATTAACAGATATAAATTAACATCATATATACATGATGTCATATCGCTGGATGAATATATAAAATATATGCACTCTAGAAATTAATAATTTGATTCTTTGTTTGAAACTTAGTTGGTCTTTAGAATGTTTTTTTAAAATTATAATTTTGATTTGTCAACATTTCGAATTTGTATTTGATCTCTTTTTCACAAAAATAAAGATGACAAAACATAAACCTTTTCCTATTGTATAAATATTTTCAAATGAATAGAGGAAATTCATACCATAAGGAAGAATTGGATAATGATGGAGAACAATATCGAGTTGTAATATTTTATGACTGTTAGTCACTAAATGTTAATATTATTTTAACTTTTATATAAGAAAATAAGTATGTGAAATAGAGCGAATTGTTTATATTAGCTTTTGGATAATTTTGAAAATAATTGTCTAATGCAACAATTTTGAACATATATAGAATTCTTAGAAAACAGGTAGATAAGAAAAAATTGTTATTACAGTTTTTTAAACATAAGATTCAAAATAATTTCAGTTTCTAATGCTATGAGAACATTGCAGAACAATAGAAAAAAGAAATGCAAGCATGTGAAAGACACAGTATGATAATACTTTATTTACATGGTATAAGAATCTATATAAATCTGAAGCAAACCACAACACTATATCTATAATTTGCTGAAAAAATGTATAAAAAAATTAAAAATTTTGAATTAGCATTTTATATTATGAAAAAAAATTCAGATATGACTCTTAAGATGCCGACAGGAATATTCAGGGTAAATAATGAATTAAAAATATATATATGAAATCAACACAGAGAAGATGGTTTAGTTATTGTGTGTGGATGTATGATGGTAGTAAGATGAGGAAATTTCCTAATTATTGTCCAGCATATGTAACATGGATTATTTCACCATCTTGATAGAAAGTGTATTTCCTTTCCATTGAGAAGTTAGGATTCTCACAAAGTTGAATCTGTTAACAATATCGGGTGTATTTTTAAGATTTGTATTAGAATCAATACTATATTGCATGTAACTCTGCAGCAGTCCTCAGATTTTATCTTGTTGAACATTTATAAATATATTTTGATAACTAAATTTGTCAATAATTATTGAAATCAGTAAGAATTAGAAAAGGTACTTTTTTATTGTCCAAGTACAGGCAAAAAGTTGCCAATAATGATGCAACCAACACCAAATGGACTATTACCACTAGTAGTCTTTTGTTATTACATTTTTAAAGTATGTCGTAGCTATTTTGCCTCCTGTACCAAAATGGTGACTGTGTGCTATCGCCAAATAGTTTGCTTGGCAATATTTGCACCTAGATAATGGAAAAGTGTCTTTAAAAAATACTGTTATTGTAGATGGCAAAAAAAATCTTATAAAAATATCGATGTTGAAACATATCTATACACTTGAATCATTCTAAGTCAATTAAATACAATTTTAAAATTAAATTTTCTCCATTATTGTAAATTCTCATAACATTTTACACAATCTGCAATGTTTATTTTTAATAGTTTTATTTTAAAGTTATTCTAAAAGTTCTCCTAATGGAGTTATAGAGCTGTAAGAAGTACTTTAATGTAGCTTTTTTCATGTTTTAAAATGCTTTTCATTATAACATGTTATATACCTTTGTGCAATGTTTTTTTTAATTAATATTAAAATCAAATTTAAAGTTTTACTAATTTTTTAGAAGTATTTATTTTAAAGTTTTCAAATTCTATGAATTGTTATTACCATTAATCACTTGGTAAAATATAAATTTAGAATAAGTTTAATAATTTGAAATAAAAGCTTATTTTTCTTTAATTTTTGGAAAATATTTTTCAATTGGTTAAATGGATTGACTGGTTAATGTCAAAAAATTTAAATTAATGGAAAGTGGAAAATAAGTTAGGATGTGTAATTGATGTCTGACTCTGTAGAAAAAGGACTTTTTGAATATGCTTTACAAAGAAAAGAAAACTTGAAGTAAAAATTATTTTTCTTTGGCCACTGATGTTATTCTCATATTCAGCAATATCGATGTTTTATCAGTGTTAAATATCCTAACTAATGAGTGTTTTGGGCTTAACTTTAAAATCCCATTGGAACAATTGCACATCTAGGTGTAGGCTGTATACTTGGTCTCTATAAAATACGGAAGCAATTATGCCATATTAGTTTTGAGAATTTGAATAGATTTTGCAACTAAAAAAGTTTCATATATATGTAAAAGGAAAGTGTAGAAAAATATTTTTTTCTGTTTTACTCTTCAGTTTTGTATTAATTCAATAAGTAAATATTGATTTTTGGTTTAATAATTATATTTTGAATGCTCATAATCTCAAAGGGTCTTTATACATCTTTCATATTTATGATCTCTGTATAGGAAAATTTTGAATCTCAAAAGTATATTTTAATATGTATTTAATATTTAAAAATTAGGAGATATTTAAAAAAACCATGGCAATTTACTTTATAATTTTTGAATGCTGCATTTTTTTAGAAATTTTATTACTGTTTTTATTCTGTATGTTTATAGTTTTTGAAAAAATTGTAAATAGATAGGATACAGTAGCATGCATATGTTTACATTTTTTTTACTGTTAATTGATTTCATATATTTTTTTTGTTTTATAATGTGATTGCATTTGTTGTAAAATAAAGGTTTGACCATTATGTTTTAGACTGAATCTTTATTATTATTTCAGACTGCAGCAGCATCTCTCAACCCAGTTCACATTCTCAAAGGTGATGCAGAAGAAGAAAAGAGAGAAGATGCAAGGCTATCTTGCATCTTTGGATCAATTGCCATTGGTGATTTACTCAAGTCCACCTTGGGTCCAAAAGGAATGGTAAAAATTTATTTTATTGTTTAATTATTCAAAAGGAAATTTTACAGTTTTTCCTAGAAATTTCATTTTTCTTTATGACTTAATTCTAGTTGCCTTATTAAAAAATTCTCTATCTGTGACTATATACAGCTCATGATATGTAATAAATAGCTATTCAAAAGAAGTGGCAAAATATGCTACTATAACAATGTGTGCTTTGGTCTTAAAACAAAACAGTGCTCCGGATAGGCAAAACACATTGGATATTCAAAAAGAATATTGTATAAGACATGATCATCAGAAGAAATTTAAATCCATTATTGTAAAAGACATGATCATTAGAAGAGATTTAAATCCATGAGTATTTTTTAGTAAATTTAATTTTTAATGTATCGATAATTAAAGATTATGTTACAATGATAAAAAAAAATTAATGCTGAAATTACTTTACCAATTTGATTACATTTGGCAAAAAATTAGTCCAACATAGCCTATAAAGGTACTTGTCCAACTAAAAAAATTATCAGGTATAAAATTTTTTATTTTATGGAGAGAGGAGAGAGAAAATATTATACCCATCTTGATCCAGATTTATAAAGTAACTCTCCATTTTGTGCAAGAGATCAGTGGATATATTGTGTATTATTGCATAAAATCTGTTGACAGTTTTACTTATAATTTAATTATATTCAATGATTCTTAAGAAATGGGAATTAATAATCTTTTCAGTATCTTTTAACTCATCAAATATTGGTAAGCAGTAGTGAAAAATATATAATTAAATAACAAAATTGCATTGTGATATTTTTACTGACATATTTATGATTGTTTTCACTTGTAATTTTTTAATACACTTAATTTGATATGAGAGATTTATAGAATTTATTAATTATTCTTCAAAAGCAGTACAATTTCTTAGTGTATCTGTGAAGTTGATGTTTTTTTTAAGGAAAAATTATTTTGAATGAAATTAGGACAGATAACAATAGGCCTAGACACTTGCCAATGAAGCAATTAAACGTGTCTAATATCGTAACTGGACCTATATAGCAAAACAAATGTAAATAACTACTTAGGAAGGATGCAAATTTAATGATTTTTTTTTCATTTAATTCTAAAAATTTGTGGTTAGCTAATTTATGGTTCATTTATTTTGTAAGAAATTACGATTATGCTTTAGAGCCATAAATTGATGTTATATTATTTGATTGTCATCTTTAAATATATATTTCTCTATTTTTGATAATTCAATATCTGAAGTTATTTTGAATTTTTTTTTTATCATGTCAGAATTTTTAAGTATTTTCAAGCTTTAATAGCAGAAGTTTCCTTTATTATACATTGGTATTTTTCAATTATTTTTTTTTTAAATATGAAGACAGCATTTTAATATTTTCAGGACAAAATATTAGTTTCTGAAGGAAGAAGAATGCCTGGAACTGTAGAGTTAACAAATGATGGGGCAACTATTTTAAGGAGCATTGGTGTAGATAATCCTGCTGCAAAAATTCTTGTTGGTAATTAAATTTTTTTGTCTGATTTTCTCCTCTTCACCATTTGAACATTTTTTTTAAAGTAGTTTATGATTTTTAGCAGGGGGAAAGAAAAGTCATTTTGTGTTTCACTTAAGTTTTTAAAATTAAAATGTCTTATTATTGTAATTATAGTATTTAATATATGTTATGAATGGTTTCAAAATCCATCTCTTGCAAAGTGTATTGCTTATTATTTTTGTTTTACATTATGGTGTAAACATGTAATTTTTGAAATTTGTTCAGTTAAACTTTAGTTTTATTGATATTAACTGAATATCAATAAACTTTGTTATTATTAAGAAACAATATTTTAAAATTTATTACTGTAGTGTTTAAATGCCAATTTACATTTAAAGTTCTATTAAATTAACTGTGATGTTCACAATTTATTTTCTCTTAATTTTTAATGGTTAAAAATTTTGAATTTTTTTTGGAGGTTGGTTGTTCAGCATATATTGTATACTGCATTGTTTATATATATATTTAAAAATATAGTATTGATAGCTTTTAAAATTGTCATAAGTAATTCTATAGTCTTGTACTTTTAATAAGATATATTGTTTGCAATATTTCATGTATAATAAATTTTTAATACATCTTGGGTAAATTTCATTAAAAAAATTCAATGTAAATATTTTTCTATGTTAAGAATTATTTGAATCTATAAATTTTTCTTTGCTATATATATATATATATATATATAATATAGTTAGTATTTTAAAAATTTTTGTTTTTTATTTAAAGAAATATCTAAAGTCCAAGACAAAGAGGTTGGTGATGGAACTACCACTGTTGCAGTTTTGTGCTCAGAGTTTCTTAAAGAGGCTGATAAACTTCTTACTTTAAAATTACATCCACAAACTATTATAGCTGGTTTCCGAAAGGCTGCACTGGAAGCTAAAGCAGCATTAAGGGAGAATTCTTATGATAGAAGGTATCATTATAATTCAGTTTTTTAAAAATACTGTATACTAAAAATATTTTTCATTAATTTCAAGCAAAATATGCTTAAAACTTGCTGGTACTATTAGTTTTTTTAAGACTTTAAACTCCTTTTTAATTCAATTTTCTGTTTGACATTTGTCGTTTTATTCACTAAAGAAAAATTTTCAGATATGGTTTGCCAAGTTATTACAAAATTATGTTAAAACAATGACACTCATATAATTTAGTAAAGGGCATATTTATCATTGGCATGTTTAATTTAAAATTTATAAGTTCTGCTTTGTATATTCAAATTAATTTGTTTTAAAACTTTTTTGTTATACATATATAATTTATCTAGCAAAAATTAAAAGTATTCATATGAATCACTGAAATTTGTGACAAGGAAAAAAATATCTTAAAATAGTAAGTTACATTAAGTATATATATTATTTTAACTATTTTCTATATTTTAATTCACTGATTTAACCATAATACATTAGTAAGACTTTCAATTTAAGTTCTAAATTTTCAAGTTATCATTTATTTATTCTCTATCCTTTTCAAAGAAATATTTATTGAACTAAGCTCTTTATTCATTAAGAATTTTCTGTTCAACTGCTCTATGATAAAATAAAATTTTTTATTTTTTCAGTTCCAATCCAGAACAATTTGAAGAAGATTTGCTTAATATTGCTCGTACAGCTCTAAGTTCAAAAATATTAAATCGACATAAAGATTTCTTTGCTAAGATAGCTATGGCTGCAGTAAAACGTCTAAACAAGAATACAGATCTTAAAGCTATACAGTTCATCAAGAAATTAGGGGGTTGTCTTACTGATTCTTACTTAGATGATGGTGAGCATTATTTATTATTATTTTTTAAAGCAACATGTAAATCTGAGTTTGATGCTATTTTGAATTTGTTTGTAATCTTTTTTTTTTTTAAATCTCATCATAAAATATTATTTATAATTGAAATGTTTTTTTTTTTTTTTTTTTTTTTTTTTTTTTTTTTTATCTTCTTAAAGAAAAGTGATTTTGTAGAAAATATTTTACAATTATTGTCTATAAATGTGAAAATTTAAGCTTATGATCTGATTTCTTTTCAAAATATATTGACAGCTTGCATTTTTGTTTGTTTAAAGTTAAAAATGTCTGATTATTGTAACAGGTTTCTAAACTCCTGAACTTTTTATCTAAATCTGAATTAAGTATGCTAAAGCCAGAATTTCTGATGTTTCGTGATAAAAGTTTCAAAGACAATTGAAGGATTTATTTTTCTACCAAAAGACTTGGTCAATGACAATAAATTATGAAAAGAAGAGGCGGGGAATATTTGAAGAAAAATGCTTTAAAAAAATGTAACAGATCTAAAATTTGTTATTATATGAGATCTAATGCATGCAACTTTTCTTGTTGACTCCTTCTTTGGTAATCAGCTTGTTGATTGGAAATATTGGTTGTAATTCTCTTGTTTAATTGTTTAAATATGGGCTTAATTTCATACAAATCTCTTATGCATGAGTTGTCCACGATTCTTTTAATCAATTATATCTGATCATTCAACTGTGGCAAATATCTGAGCTGTGTTATTTCAAAGACCTCACTCCTATTGACTTTCTTAATGACATTGATTTTTATTACATCATAATACTTTTAAGAAATCAAGTATTTTGATAATTTATTTTTAATTGCTCTTTTTTTTGTGGTAATTTAATTCCATTTTCATACTCCTTATGTAACTGTGCATAAAGTAAATAGAGTCCTTACTTATTTTTTATAAAGCAGGAAAATACTTAAAAATCCATGCTATTATATATTTGGGAAAACTGTGAAAATGGTTTGAATATCATTTCATTAATAAAATGCAGTAAATTATGCTATAAAATATATTAAAAATTTAACAAAGTACTGGAAGAATATTCATTGCAAATAAATTAGTATCATTAAACACATTTTTTCACACACAATCATTAAGTACAATTTTTTTTAAATCAATGAATTGTTGTCTGTAAAATGGATTTTTGAATGATATAAAGCTCTGTTTTTGTATAATATTTTTTTCAGAAGTTGTCTGACATTGTTAAAATCTTAACTCTCAGTTTATGAACTAACATTTCAATAGTTGCATTCTGAATTACTTAACAGTATCTGTATCAAATTTCATTGCTCTGTTAACTGTTCTTAAAAAAAGCCAACATATAAAAAAATTCCACTTTTTTTTTCTTCCCTTGATTAGTAGAAATGCACAGAATTCTCTTATCAATTGATTATGCCAATCTTCCTCCCCAATTTAGAGGAAGGGTAAAAAAAGCATTCTCATAGAAATTTGGTTTCCAAAAATTGAAATGAAATATCAGACTTTGGAATTCAAATAGTGGAAATGAAGTTTTGTGGAAAATGGGCACAGATTTGTTTCCTTCCATCTTTCGTGTTTACATTTACACCAAACATGCAAAACCACTACCATAACAAAAATACTTAGCATTGTTATTTCTCTACTTTGAAGCCTAATATTACCAAAATCCATTACTGCAACAGCAGCACGAGATAGTTTTCTCTTAAGGGTATGGTAACTTTTTGGAATACATTATCTTAAGAAGGACGATAAATGCCGCTAACTACAACCCTTACGAAATTTTTGAAATGATGGATTTTTACTTCTCAAATAAAGTTTGCTCAATCTGCTCTCTGCTTGAAACCTTGCTATAATGCCATATTTTTAGTGAAGACAATTATATTTTTTTAGCAGTATTGTTGAGATAAGATTTTTAATTAGTAAATATTGTTAATGGGTCAATATGAAAAAACAAATTTTCATTGCAAAAAATTGTTTCACGGCATTTCAAGTAAATAGTGGAATATAAAGTTTTGAAATGCCAAAACAATTGACTTTTAAGTATAAGGAATTCTTGAAGAAAACAAGAGCCACAAAGAAGAGAAGGAAAGGAATTATATGAAAATGTGGAAAAGGGAAACAGAGTATCAGCTCTAAGAATATATATATATATATATATACAAATTAATCACTTTAGAAAGAGTCTGAAGTCTAAAATTTAGCTAAAATAATATTTTAACTCTTTTGAAGAAAAGCTAGCTATTTAACACTAAATAATTTTTTATTAGTACTCTAATAATATTTTGATTTTGAAATTATTATTTGTTAATTTTTTTACATTTTAATTAGTAATAAGTAAGCATTTATTAGTTGAGTTATTTTAATACCCATTATAATTATCTTTATATTAGTGTTTTATGTCAACTATTATTTGTAATAAAAATGTAGTTAAAATAAGTGTTATTCATTTATAAAAGCATGATTAAATAAATTAATGTCTTACCATTTGTTGCAAATTTTGTTGAAAGTTATATTTCACAGTTCCTCTTGTTTAAATATATATTATGAGTTGCATGCATCAATCATTTATATAATATCCACTATAACATACAATTTGGTATTTATCTTTAACTGCTCTAAAAGTTTGAATAATGATTACATTAAACTTTATTTGTAAAATAATTTAATTATGTTATAAAAAGTAGTTATAATGTTTAGTAAAATTAATGATAATAAATAATAAGCAGTTTTAGAATTGAAACACTTTATTAATTTGTCAATTTTTTTCCATTTAATATGCTGTTTTAATATTTTATTAAAGATGCTCATTTCAATTAAGAAATGAAATATTTACTAACTTATGAAATATTTTTAATATAGTATGTTGTACACATACAATGTTTCTGAATAGGATGAAAGCTATTAAACTAATATCATTAGCAACTGTAAGTCAGGGTAACTTTTTCCATAGTTTCTGTAGCCATTAAGCAGTCAGATTTGTGTAGTATTTCTTTATAAGCTGATAAGCATTCTAATCTTTGTTATCACTGTGTGGGTATATATATATATACGTAATCTTTGGGAAAATTTTCAAAACTAATTTGAATTTAGTTATTTGACCATTATAGTTAGATTATATTTTGAAAGTTAACAGTGCATATACTGTATTTTAATTTGTGTAAAAGACATTTTTTAGAAATTTTCCAATATTTTTTAAGGTTTTCTTTTGGATAAGAAACCAGGAGTCCATCAACCTAAATTAGTTGAGAATGCAAGAATTCTTATTGCAAATACTCCTATGGATACTGACAAGGTTAAAGTTTTTGGTTCCCGGATAACTCTCGATTCTGTAGCTAAGCTTGGTGATATGGAATTGGTTGAAAATCAAAAGATGAAGGCAAAGGTGATGTTTTATTTCTTTCAACTTATTTTCTTTCTTAAAACTGCTTTTCATGAATTATCTAAGAACAAAATCATATCATCCATAGAATATATATATATATATATATATATATATATATAAATTAATACTGAAATAAATTGCACTATCAACTTTATTTATAAACTGAAAAATATGATTAATTTTTGTTTATAATAATCAGATTCTTGTTATAGGATAATAAAATCAATAATTATGATAATATAAATTGCTTTTAAATCAATAAATTGTCTTCTCTCAAATTAGTTTTCATAATTTTAGTAGTGTGTGTGTGTAGGAAAATCATTTCAACAATAGTTTCTTAATATATTATTAAACCAACATTCATTTTATACAAATATTGTTTGTTCCAGTATCCCAAACTACCACTTTTCGATGATTGTACCTCACTTAAGGGTGAAACATATGAAAGAAGGAACATATTTCTATAATCCTTCCCCTTTCCTTCTTTCTCCTTGATTTCTGCCCCATTTGTGACTTATTGGTTCAATTTTTTTCCTCCAATAGTGTTTATTTTAAGTGTGGTTTCATTTCTGGCCATACTATTTTAATTCAAATGGCATAATGATTGCTTATAGGACCTGTTCAAGTGGCTTTTTTTTTTTTTTTTTTTTTTTGTAGTGGATTGAAGAATATTTTCTATATCATTAAATGTGATGGTATTTATCTACTATTAGTCTCAAAATTTTATTAAAGAATTCAATAATAAAAGAAAGTGTTTGATATAAAAAATTACTATTTTGTAAAAAAATGAATTATTAAATTTTAAGAACTGAAATTTTTCATTTGTCATAATTTATCATGTATGACATTTTAGAGTAAATGAAAATTAATCTATGTAGTATTTTATTTTGTTCTGACAATATTATGAGTTATCCACAGAATATATGCCTCCCTAATCCATGCATAATCCAAATTCACCTTATTTTAAATGTAAAAATCTTGTCCTTTCATCTTTCTTCTCAACTTGATTTTGATGAAATAAATGCGTGCTGCTGCATATGCAAAAGCGTGGATCCAAGAATGAAACGAACATGTTTAAAATAATATATCATTAACATATATAATTAAAACTGAGAATCATTGGTTGTGGAAAGTAATACTACCTAAGAGAAAAATTTATTTTAGCATTGGTAAGTAATTTTCATGTTAGTATGTAAAGTAAAATAAAAAGTTGGTGTTAAATTATTCTGCAATATTTGTTTTTGATTGTTACATTAAGTATTATTTAAAATTCACTTTGCTCATAAATTGCTTTTAAAATCTCTATTTCAGAATTATTACATTGATAATTGAGTTTTATGATAATATTTTAATGATGTATTCTTTAAAAACTTCTATTCTGAAATAAATTTTAAGTTTTTTTTATATATTCTCCTATATTTTTGACTTTAAAATTAATTTTTTTTGGACCTCTTAAATTATTTTCAAAAATTGAAGAGATATATGAATGATTTTAAAATTAAATAAAAAATAATAATTTTCTGAATAATTATATTAATTTATTAAATATATTTTTCAGGTTGATGCCTTCTTGAAACATAACATAAATGTTTTCATCAATAGACAGTTGATATATAATTATCCTGAGCAGCTCTTTGCTGATGCTGGTGTCATGGCCATTGAGCATGCTGATTTTGAAGGTGTTGAGAAATTGGCTCTTGTGACGGGTAGGTTTGATGTAAAATATATACATGCGTAATATGCATCTGTGTGTATTTTATATAATTACTGACAAATTTATGCTTGTGCTAAATATATTATAAATCTTTTATTTAACGAAATGTTTAAATCTAAAGTTTGTATAGCATTGAAAGCCTTTTAAATAATGATTTTCATAACTAATATTTAAATCTTTATATTACACTCAAAACTGCATTATAAAATACACTATAGTATTAAAAAAAATCTGAGAAGGAGAGAAACATTATTGGTTAATGTATACAATATTCACAAGCATTAATGCAATTTTTTATTGTATTAGTTAATGATAATTTATGGATCCAGTTAGCTTTAAATTAATTTTTTACTAGCTGGTGCCTGGCGCATTGCTGCTCGAGAAGAAATAATTTAGGAAATATCAGTTGAATTTGATATATTTATCTTGTGTAATTAAGAATGCTATTTATTTTCTTGTCGGCGATGAATACATTCATTCAAATTCAAGGATATAGAAAAGAAAGGCATAAATAGTATTTATTCTATTTTTATTATGCTATACTGCAAACAAATGCTCATTTTTATGTATGAACTTTGAGTGTATTTTAGAATTGTAAAGCTTGGTTTTATTTCAGGATTGTAATGAAAGAAATTATTTATTGTATCTCGTGATTTCTTTCATATTCGTTCAGAATTCTCAAGTTTAATGTTGGAAAATGTGATTAAAAATCTTGTTTTAAAATTGATTAAACATAGCAAATATATTTATACCATAAAATCTGTTATATAGACTAAAAGATTTTTTAAAGACTAAATTGGTGCAAAATTATTTGTTTTCTAATATTTTCGGTAGTGATTGCAAAAATCGCTAAAATTTTATTAAATGTTTAGTTAAAATTTCAAACCTCTAAGATTGGTTCCCCTAAAGCTTTCTCGCACACTCGCTAATAAAACTAATACTTCAGAGAAAGACTTTCTTTGCATTTACATACAATAGCTACAGAATATTAACATCTTGCTGGAATTTAGTATCCTTACTGAATCTGTTGTCTCCTTGGCGAGTTAATTTGCATTTAATCCATGGTTAATAGATCTGAAATATTCTTTATTCTTTAGATTATTGTATTATGCCCATAACTATCTTGTATCTGCAAGTAATAAGTAGTTGAAGTTTTATCGAAATTGGATGAGCAATACGACAACACATAATATACATACAAACATCAATTTTTATTTATATAGATATATAAATCTGTTCAACGTTGGTTTAATGATTTCTCAATTGTAGGAGGTGAAATTGTTTCTGACATCGAGCGCTGTGAAACTGTGAAGCTTGGATCTTGTGAACGCATTGAGGAAGTCATGATTGGAGAGGATCATTTGCTGAAGTTTTCTGGACTTCCTGTTGGTGAATCCTGCACCATTGTTCTTCGTGGAGCAACCGAACAAATTCTGAATGAAGCTGAAAGAGCTTTGCATGATGTACTTTGTGTTTTAGTAACAACTGTTAGTGAAAGCCTCATTGTGCTTGGAGGGGGTTGCACTGAAATGTTGATGGCTCGACGAGTTCTAGCAAAAGCTGCTGAAACTTCTGGAAAGGAATCTTTGGCTATGGAAGCATATGCTAGAGCTTTAATTCAGGTGCGTCTTTCATTATTTTTTTAGCTTATAGTTTTTTAATGTTAAATTTTTTATTTAATATGCAATAATATTGTTAATTGCAATATTATATAAGCAATCTATAATTAATATGTGATTGCAAAATATAAATATAGCTATATGTTTTATTTGTGCTATATAAAGCATGTATCCTATATGTATACTCTGGCATATAAGTTTATTATATATATTATCCTCACAGTTTTTGTGTTGGGTTCTTACTATGGGATAGTAAAAAATACTCAAAAAAGTTATGAACATTGTTTTATTTTGAGAATTGTAAATAAAATTTTAAAATAAATAAAAATAGTAAAATCCTGGCAGTTTAAAATATCAGTATTGAATTTTATAATAAAATTAGATAAATGTGCTGCTTTATGTAAAAATATTCTGAATTATAGATTGCTTACAAATAAATTCTATTTTTGTAAATTTATTTTAAGAAAGTTACTTAAATATAAGAAAGAAAAACTAAAGAATAATGATTAATAGTTAAAAATTCTGGAATGACAAAATTTTTCTTACTATTTTTTTAAGTTGATTTTTTAGGTATAGATATGCATCATAAAGTTTTGTTCTCAGTGTGTAATATGTAATTGTAATTTGAAGCTTGGATGAAGTTTGTTGCTAAATTGCTCTTGATGCATAACTTTTAAAACATTTGTGCCACATAATATGAACTTCTGGGCATATTAACCTTTAGCTTACAGAGCAATATGACTGCTGTACCATCAACTGGGCAGCTAATATAGGCAGGTTAAATTGATTATGTCTGAATTTAGGTTCTCTTTTACTGTAATAATCTTCGGCCATGTCTTTAAAAAATTCACACCTCTAAAACAATGGTGTCATTTCTTATTTGAAAATCTTTTCTTTCTTATTAAGAACTTAATGATAAAATATGACTAAAATAGAAGAGGCATAACTAAAGAAGCAAGAGCATTGGATAGCTAATTCTTTATAGAGCTTTGATTATTCTAAAAATACTAGGAAAAAATACCAATATTAGAAATATAAGTTACTTGATTACTAGTGGGGCTAATATGGTTGAAAAAAGAAACTTATTAGTTTAGTGTTTTATATTTGTGAGTACTTTAAAAAATACTGGATTCCTGCTCAAAAATTTTGTTCTTTAAAATGATTTATCCCGCTTAATTCCACACAATGCATTATTTTGTGAAAAACTAATGGTTTATTTGCTTCGGTTTCTTTATTTGTAATCCCAAATTTTGCTATTTACACTTTCCATTCCAGCTGTGTTGATCTTATTTGTAGCTGCATATATACATTTAATATAAAAAATATACAGATTTTCATTTGCGTACATGTAAAAAAAAAGTACTTTTTTGCTAAGGGACTTAAAAAGTGCTTAATTTTTAGATCAACTTCTCATTATGCACCATGTAGCATACTAGATGTTAATTATGTGTTTCCTGCAGATCAATTGTTAAAGCTTCACCTATGTGTACTTCATTAGAATTGCAATCAGTTACAGTTTTCATAGCCTTTTGCAATTCATTTTGAAGGCGTGAATTAACTAAATGATCTAATTCTTGTAAAAATGAAGTAATTTAATGATGAATTTTAAAATATTCTTACAGATTCCAACCATAATCTGTGATAATGGTGGCTACGATAGTGCCCAGCTTGTGACTGAGCTAAGGTCAGCTCAAGCTGAGGGAAAGGTTACTTATGGACTAAGTAAGTGCAGAGGAATTTCTTATTAAAAATTGTAGATCGAATATATGATATTGATAGGTTGTTGTTTTGTGCATATTTAGTAGAAGGGGCAGGAATTAAAATACTTAGTGTTTATTTATTAGTTTTTATAGTATATTTTACAACTTATGTTTGGTGTTTTTCTATAGTTAAAATGAAATTTCAAAATAAAAATCATGTTACATATATTTATACATGCATATAATGCATCCTAATATATAATGTTTAAATCCTACACTGTCAATTTCATATATAAAGGCACTGCAAAGTCTGCTAAAGGCATATATATCATGGATATTTTGGCTAATTATGTGTGTAATTTATTGCTTGTCATAAAACAAATTTTTATATCTATTTATAAAATAACTTCTGCTTTAGTATAAAAGTGATAGTGAATGTTGTATGGAGAGATTTTTTTTTCATAACATTTTATACGCAGTAAAGAGTTAATGCTATTTATCTATTAATGTTATATATCTATCATTAATTAAAAAAAATTAGCCATTTTTTCTTTAACTGTACCTGTATTGTTTTGTCTATATTTTTCTACTATGTCTGTTCTAAATTAGAAATGCATATATTTATTCTTATTAAAAGTTATTTTATACTTAATTTCTCTCTTCTTGTATACATCAAAAGATTTGAACTCAAGATTTTGATGAATTTTCATCCTCAACTTCTTTCTGAGTTCAAAAAACAAATACTTTCATCACAGTCTGTGATACAAGTCATAAACATTTTGAGCTATCTTGGTGAAATTATTCTTAATGTCTTTAGTGTTCTGAAGCTTTGAGAGATAGGCATTCAGAGGAGTCAGTCTGACTGCCTGAATATATGTGAAAACTACAAAACAAAAGGAGCCAGACAAATAAAATTTTGGTGTAGATTTATTATCTAGTGTAGATCCATGTCTCATTTAGAATGAAATCCTCCATGGGGTTATTGTTTGTATTTTTGCATGCATGAATGCAGTAACTGATAAGTGTACTGATTTAAAGATGAAATTTGACATGTGATTTCTTATCCACAACCGTAGTTTTACTTCATATTTTGATTACCTTAAGAAAAAAAAGCACCTAAAATGTGTATTCATATAATATTATCAATAAAAATGTTACACTCACTGCAAATCTATGAAACTGTTCGCCAATGTCATGCTATTCATTTATGTGCTTACCGAAGATCCT
Source organism: Argiope trifasciata (assembly GCA_026543055.1). Classification (NCBI taxonomy): domain Eukaryota; kingdom Metazoa; phylum Arthropoda; class Arachnida; order Araneae; family Araneidae; genus Argiope; species Argiope trifasciata. Next base: position 1,024,255 of record JAPMOQ010046611.1, read on the forward strand.
TAATTTTCTGCTGAAGGAGGTAGTGAACCTTCAAATAACTGTATATGTTTTTATTTTATTAAGTGTTTTTTAAATTCAAAATTTGCTAATCGGTGTAAATTTAAATATCTCTTAATTTTAATTCTGAGTGCATATTTAAAAATGAAGTTTTCATTATCATGTTTACTTAATTGATATTTCCTAATTGCCTTCAAGTTTAATAGTTTTGATAATACTTTCCATATAATTCAATGTCCATTATAGTAATTCTCTAGAAACAGTAAAGCAAATATATTTAGAAGGTAAAAAAGAGAAATGAATTATATAATTTGTTTCTTTTTTTATGTACATTTATATTTTAAAAGTGGAAGTTTTAAATTTTAATATTGTGCATTTTAAATATTTATATAGATATATATTTCTATTAATTTTAGATATGACGGAAGGCAGGATTGATGATATGCTGAAGTTAGGAATCATAGAACCCTTCAAAGTCAAAAGTCAAGTGATTAGTGGTGCCACTGAGGCTGCAGAAATGATTCTGAGAGTAGACGGCATCATCAAAGCTGCTCCTAGAAGACGCAATCCTGATGATAGGCATTGTTAGGACATTAGTTACACTATTGCGACAATTTTTTTACCTACTCGAGAATATCATGAATGCTTTTTTCTTTCTTGCCGTGTCTGCTGGTTACTGACATCATATGTGTTTGCATCTCACTATTAAAACATGAGCAGTCTTGACTTAACCAATTATCATTTGCCTTAATTATTTTCATGGAACATGAAATAAAATTGCTTCTATTCTTTGAGTTTGATGGGTTTTTTTTTCAAGCATTGTATAACATTTTAATGAAACTCCTCTTCTTAGAAGTGCATTTATTATAGTACAAAAAAGTAGTGCAAAATGAATATATTGTGTACAAAAAAGCAAAAAGTATTATGGAAATACATACATTTTACATGTTCAGATTTCATTATTGAAAGATTGCAGTTAAAATTTGGATATAAAATATTTAATGATAACTTTAAAAAAAAATCAGTGTTGGATATGATAACCTCTGTAGAAAAATGCATGAAAATGATCAATCTCATCTTCCTCTAGTTCAAATATGTGATACTTGCAACCCTGAGGTGAGTTGCAGAGAATTTTTAAAAAAATGCAAAGAATTAAGAACACAATTTGAATTGATTTTGGAATATTTTTCTGAATATTAGTTAAATCAAACAAAATGTTAAAAACTGTCAAAACAAATCATAATAAGTATTAATTTATTATTAAACTTGACTATTAAATTATATTTTATGCTAATCAAATCAAACATTTTAATAGGACACAGTGAAAGAGAGGAAATCAATCAAATCAAATGTTAAAGAACTTTTTACCTATAGCAGTTATATTAGTTTTTTTTTTTCTTTTTTTGTGTGTGTGTGTGAATTAAATATTCTAATAAAGTAATTTTGTACAAAGTGTCTCAAAAGACAAAATGAGCTTTTATATATATGCTCTTAATACTTACTTAAAATTATGAAGTTTCATTAAACAATGTAAACAATTATATGAAAAAGAATTGTCTTTTGTAAAGGGTAATTGTAAAAACTTTTAAGAAATTAATTTATGTCCCCATAGTATAAATTTAATTATTAGTAGAATGTTTATGTTATATTCATATATACAAACAGGAATGTTCTCTTTATAGCACATTAGCTCTCACATTTTTATATACATTCAGCTAGCTTCGATAGGCATTCTGTTTGGAAATGAACTGTCTTTGGCTTTATCTGCTCTCTTGATCTTTCAGAAAGAATTCATTGGAAAGCCTGTCTAAAATTGTTAAAATAATGTACAGATGTCAGAGATGTTTATTTTTCAAAAACTTAATATTCATTTTTTTTTACTCATTTAATGTTATCTATAGTGATGTTTTCATATTTAATAAAAGCTAGTAAATTTATTATTTCAAATTCTGCACTTTTATTTTCCCTGGTTATATATATATATATATAATCGAAATTTACACTGAAAGTCTGTCTCAAACACTGCCCAGAAATATGGGACAATGGTCTAAGTCAATAAATTTGCCTTTAGCTTCAGTAAATAATGCAGGTGAAATCAAAACTTTGTGTTATTCTTGTTGTTTCTTTTGTTCTTTATTCATTGACAGTTTTATGCTTTGGTGGCCATATAAAAATTCAATTTTTCTATCCCACTCTACAGATATTAAAGAATTTTTAGAAGTTTGTGTAATTCTTTTGATGAGACATTGCGAATGGAAATATATGTATGAATTAGTAAGAAAATAAATGTTTATTTCACTTTTTTCACCCTGTCATACACTACTACATCAAAATAATTTCTGTAATTACTTTGGAAATCGGGAGAAAATTAAGGAATTGTGGATATATAATGAAAAGCTAGTGTAACTACTATGAAAAACTGGTAAATAGGCTAAAAGTACCTTTTTCACTTATAGTGGATGATGTGATTAAGTAGCAGTAATAAGTAATAGTGAACACTTAAGTAATATATTATAAATTAAGTAATATATTATTGAATATTATAATAATTATAAGTAATAGTGAATTTTTAGTATGGTTTGAAGGGGGGGGGGTCAGAAACTTGTTTTAATTTGAATACAAAAACGTGTCCTTCCTCTTAACAAGAATTAACATGAAATATTGTTATGATGTTAAACTGAGTAATGATGACTTAGAAAGCCAAAGTGTATGTTATTTAATGAAACAAAACTGTAAATGCCTAACAAATAGTATTAATTTATTTAACAAAATTATATATATATATATATATTAAATCTTTTCACTTTTATAATATTTAGACAATAATAAATCTTAAATAATTTTTTGGAAATATCTATTCTTCAATAATTTGTTGGTATTATGTTATATGTAATATATCAGTAAGAAGTGCTACTGGTGATTCAGCAGGGTATGCCTTGTTAATATAAGATGAAAACTGTCATTAAAGCAGAAATTTTTAATTAAAAAAGGCTTTGAAATGGTTTTTTTTATTGAAATAGAAATAATTCATATTTTTCAATTCTGCAAACTAAAACAAGTTTTTTTTTTGTAAAAAAAGTAATAGATACAAAATGTTAAAAAACTATCTATAGTTCCAATTTGTTTAATTAGTTAAAAATTATAGTTATTCTTGAATTGATCAATTAGTTAATACTTCTGTATTTTTTGACCCACTCCCTTCATTTGATAATTATTATCATGTGATTTAATGGTAATGAAGGGTATCGGAAATAAAGGTTATAAAAAATAATAAATACATTTAATTTGTCGACATAAAAGTCAGTCTTCATCTGAATTGTAGTAAATGCAGGTGAAATTGTGCGCACAGCAGCTAGTATTATAATTTAATTAGCAATTAAATATATTATAATTCTCGAATCTTTGGAGAAATGATGTGTTTAAAAAATAATTGGGTCTTTTAAATCATTTTCTGCGTTAAAAGAGAGAGAATTGTAATAAATATGCTGCTTCTAAAGTGAGAAATTTATGAATGAAAATGACCTGCATTTCTGCATTGGTAGAACTTCTATTTACACAGCGATAATTCAAAAATGTGCAATTGATGTTTCTCGAAGAAATGGTTTAAATCATATTTATTTTAATATTATATAATTAGTACATTTATTTCGCTATCAGCATTGAAAATACATAAAAATAAAATGAGCATATTTATCCTGTTATCAGCATTTAAAATATATAAAAATAAAATGAGCAAATTCATCACACTGTCAGCATTAAAAATGCATTAAAATAAAATGAGCAACTAATGTTGCGTGTTTTAAAGCTTATTCTATTTTAATATGTGACAAGCAATCTTCATTTCTTTGCGACTCTTGAAGTTTGTGTATGCTGTTCAGCTGCTGACTTTTATAGAATGATTCACGGGATACTTCAGATTCCCTTTTAATTGGTGCTTCTTCGCAAGATGGACTTCTTCCCTCAGGGCTGAAAGAGAAGTGAATACAGATTTCAGAATGAATCAAGTCTAGGCACATTTATTAAAAAAAAAAAAAAAAGCTAAAAGGTTTTGTAAAAAAAGAGTAACAGTTTAGAACTATTTCCTTTAAGACATGTTCAAAATGTTCCATTTGGCAGCTTGGTTTTAATCAATCTGGGTTTGAGAGGCGTGTGTGGTGACATCTTAATAAGCCACTTGACATCAGCGATCGCTTTTGTCGAATCGATAAGTTACTGGACTTCAAATCCATGTATCGCGAGTTCGATCTTTGGCGGAATTCAACCTATGCATTGGCACAATTCCAATCAACTCCATCGCTACATTGGTGACCTCGGACGATGAACCTTCAAGCAGCTGTCGTGGCGCCATCTGCCCGCAGCAAACACAAAGTCGTCAGACTCACTTGACGCAGCAGCAACTCTCTTCGCTCGCCATAACGCTTGGCGCTATAAAAATCGTTCGTTTCTACCGACTCACTAGTAGGGGAGGTATGTGGTGACAACTTAATAAACCAGTTACAGCCACTAGACATCAGCGATTGCTTTTGTCGAATGGGTAAGTTTCTGGACTTCCAACCCATATGTCGTAGGTTTGATCCTTGGCGGAATTCAACCTTCATATTGGCACAATTCCACTCATCTTTATCGCCACACGTGGAAGGAGAAGTCAGAAAAAAGTTGTGTTTGAAGAAGTTCCTGATTCTTGAGGGAAGCCCCGTGTCATTCATGTTCCCATCCATCCGATAAAGATTGGTGGATTTCTGGAGCTTCCCCTGGAATAGTCGTTTGAGCTAAAAGACTTAGCTTTTTTTTAATGTTTATTAAGGCCTTATCACACGGTGAAATATCGTCAACAGTTTTACAGGTAAGCAACCAGTCAAGTAAGTTTTTCGTCATCGTGAGCTTTTTTAATCAGCTTGAAAAGGCTGACGATAGTGACGGAAATATTGTTTGTAAACGAAATTCTACAATCATGTGAGACTTCGGTTGTCTATAAAGGCTAATATTTTTAACAAAATAAATACTTATAAATACTGCCAATAGCATAAATCTCCATTACTAATTCCCATCTTAAATATTATTTTAGTTGCGTTTTATAGAAAAATTAATTTCTTTTTAATAGTTCTTTAACAATAGCTTTTCGATTAAAATTATTCTTAATGTTTCTTACAAACGTTCTAACAGATTCTGATACAAATAGAGATAAAAAAAATAGTATATACTCCTTCATAAAAAATTATTTATTCGTTGGTAATTTTGTTGAAATCCTCTTGACATTTTAGATTTCATTCTTCTTATTATTAAATTTATGTGGGTAAAACTGCCATTGTTTCCTAAGGTGATAGACTAAGCTAAGACTGTCGAAATCTATTTTGCTTCAGACTTGAACATTTCCAGAATAGATTCACGCGATTAGCAAGATCCTTGAAAGCGTCAAATGGTTTTGAATACGATTTATAAAAAAATTGGAAAATTGTTCATATTTAAGGTACGTTTAGAAGAAATTTCGATTCATTTTAAGAAGATGACAGACGTCAGAATATTGAAATTTTGATTGACAGAAAGGAATGTATGATTGTTGTATGATGTATGATTCACAGAAAGGAATGTATGATTGACAGAAAGAAATGTATGATTGACTGAAAGGAATGTATGATTGATGTATGATAGACAGAAAGGAATGTATGATTGTTGTATGATGTATGATTGACCGAAAGAAATGTATGATGTATGATTGACCGAAAGAAATGTATGATGTATGATTGACCGAAAGAAATGTATGATGTATGATTGACCGAAAGGAATGTTACTTACGGGCTCAGATTCAAGAACTCATCGAACAACATCAGGATCTCGGGAGAGCACTTTTGCTTTTCCATATACTCCGGGGCGTTGGCGTGGCGCCTGAAAAAGAAGATCGTTTCATTGCTACGATCAGAAACAGCCAAGAACATAAAGGATTTATCATAACTGAAAAGTGTGAAAAATATCGAAGCTTATTACTGTAAATGAAAAAATGGAAAAAGGTATTCTCATTACTGTAAATGAGAAAAGGGAAAAGGTATTCTCATCACTGTAAAAGAGAAAATGTATTCTCACTACTGTAAATGAGAAAAGGGAAAAAGTATTCTCACTACTGTAAATGAGAAAATGGAAAAAGGTATTCTCATTACTGTAAATGAGAAAATGGAAAAAGGTATTCTCATTACTGTAAATGAGAAAAGGGAAAAAGTATTCCACTATTGTAAATGAGAAAAGGGAAAATTTATTATCACTACTGTAAATGAGAAAAGTAGGCTGGGGTAATTCCTACCTTGTTGGTCACTTGTTTCCCCTTCCCCATGGAATTAAGTGTTTTGTTGGCAAAAACATTCAATGTTTTAGAAGGTAGTAATGTAAAAATCAAATATCGCACACTAATAATTCAAATCCTAAAAGTTATCACATGGTGAGGAATTCACCTCGGAATTTTTTCTCTCTAATCTGATAATAATTTAGTCTTCAGAATGTCGACATTCTGTTGTCTTGCCATCCATTCTCGGTGGAGTTTGTTCCTTAGCACCGTTGAGATGGAATGACCTAAATAATAAATAAATGGAATTTTGCTCAAACCTTATTCTTGTATTCGGTGAAGGATCGTATTTCATTAAAAAAAAATTGCTGCGGAAATGTGTCGACTGGTTCACCAAACTTGTATTAAAAAAAAAAACCACATTATGGAAACTCCAACGGTCATAGTGATTCCTGAGAAGTAACTTTTTGTATTGATTGAGAGGAAGAATGAACGGCGCAAAAAATGAGCGATCTCACAATGTCCAGCTATTTCAGCTGGAAAAAAGAAAGCGTGAAACAGGGTCTCAATTTTTTTTTCAATAAATGAATAAAATAATTTTTTTTCTTCTGAAAAACGTTATTTCTGTTCTTTTAAATGATATTTTTCTGTAGGTTCCTTCATTTCCGCAGGGATTTAGAATATTGCGTCTTAAAAATATGGGTATAAGCGATTGACTAGTCATTTAGAGAGGGTGAACAATTATAAATACAGTTTTATTGCTTTAATAACAGATCAATGGAGGAATAGTTGTATTACTGACTTCAATATGAATCCGATATGGTTGCCCTAAAGCATCCACCCTACTGAAAGGTGACCTTTGGCCACTTGGTAGAAAAATGAATGGTTGAATGAGGAGCGTGTCTTTCCCTCAATAAGTCAAAGCACACCCATTTAATTCTAAATATGGCGAACCGAAGTGTTGTATGGCATTGAATTCCATGAATGAATATCAACTAAGACAATGGATAATGGCTTCACATGGCATTCACTATTAAAAATCCAAATATTTTATGAGCTGTAGCCGTTGATACTCTATTATAAATGACATTTCTAAGGCCTCTATAAAAGCAGGCGATCAAATGAAGGACATAAAATTCGTTCAGCCACCACACTATTTTGAAAATCCTGCAGTTCGCAATGAATTAAGAAATAATTTGCCTTGCTTTGATGGGAAGGAATCGATCAAATGCTATAAGCTCACATTTACTACTACATAAAATGTAATTGGGCATTCACAGAAAATTATGCGAATAAGTAGAAACTCAAGAAACTCTAGATTTGAAAAAAAAAAAAAGTATAATGAGTGTTTTTTGAACAAATTCAATACCACAAACTTTCAGCCTCAAGAAAAACATAGTCTTAAACAAACAAAATACTATTTAAAAAAATGAGCGAAAGAAGGATGAAGAAGTAATATTACCATTTAACAAGTACGTAGATCTTATCATTGGCGTTTATCATTCCGAGTACTCTGTCAGGCTCCTTTTCTAGACGAATTTCCTATATTGAAAGAGCAAGGAATTATATGCTTGAATATAATCAAGGAGTACATGCCGTATCATTCAATATCTGATATAACAATCTCTCTAAAGAAGCCTGCAATCCTTCATTTTTAACAGAAGAGCTAAGGATTTAATTGCAACTATGAATTTGGCATTGCTCTCATTAAGTTTAATTGGATGCCAGAACATTGGGTCTTTCTTTGGCGAAAAAATGTGATAAACTAAGTTTGACACTTCTTTTCTTCCAAACTTTCATTTTCAAATAAGGTGCATAGGCTCTTGTATATTTGCAATGTGTTCCTGCTATTTTGAAAATAATACAATAAAATATGTTTGGAATCTGACTTGTTAATCCATTTTTAAATTAAGATAAAACTGGATCAAATAACTGATTGATGCAGTTTTCTTCCTAATTAAAATTTCAAACAACAAGAAAACAACATAGGTTAGTTGCTTTGAACAAGATGACAAAACAAAGAAATGTGTTGAAAACATTTGTCGCCAAAATTCTCAATCACTCAGTATCCAACCAATATTATAAATAATAAAAAAATAATAAATTAGATAACTTTTTCTCTGTATAAACTTTTCAAATTCATCATTTTAATTTTTTCACTCCATAGTATTTGTCAAATGCAAATTCCAATGATGGCTTTTCATAAAATGAATCCAAGTAATTTTTGAAGTAAAACATGCCAAAAACTAATTATTAATTAAAATAGTACCGACAAAAAATTATTATTATACTGATGTTGGATGACAAAAACATCTAAGACTAAATTTTAAATTCAGTTAGTCCTAATACTGTCATTATTCATCAATAATTCATTGAAATTTCTCATTTCTAATAATGGTACATGGAACACTTTTCATGAAATTAATAGTTTTTTCTGGTCATTTAACTTTGAGAATGTTAAAAAGAAAGCAATGACTTTTAATATATAGATGCATCTGCATTTATACCCGCAATATTAAAATCTTGATTCTTCATTTTTATATGTCAGAAGAACCATTCTTTTTTTACGTTTATATGACTTGGAAAAAAAGTTATATAAAATGTCTTACATTTGAATTGGAGACTAAGGGCAGATTCGGAGGTGGTGCTACATGTCTCCAAAATCTGAAAGAAAAATAAGAAACATTGCAAACGGATGCACTAGAATTGTTTATACATAATACAGGCTATTTGAAAAAAGCTCACAAGAGTGTTCGTGACCGAAAATCTAATAGATTTGCTGCCAGCACGAATATTTACAGAACTCTTTATCAGAACAGAATGTAATGTGAGTATAAAAAAGAATGATAAAGCATTTAAAAAAGTATGGATGATGCTGGATCTTATTATCAAAAAAAAATAAAATAAATAAAATAAATAAATAAAGTTTAAATAAAATAGGCAGAGGGGAGGGGAAATTTCGCGCACTTAAAAGAGCTTTGTATAGTTAATTTAATAACGATTTTTTTCTGGCAAATTTTAAATGTTCTTTCAGTCCAGCCATTAAGTGCGAAGTGAGAGCAATTCTTTTTTTCAGAGACCAATCCACAATTTTCTAAAAAGTATGTTAGCTTGGTATTACTCTATGGTGGATGATTTATGTGGAAGAAATCCTAATTAGTTAACTGAAATTTTGTGAATGGAGAGTAAAAGCATGATTTCATTTAAACTGTAGAAACACAAATGCAAGCAAATACAAAATTTGAACAAAAATTCGCATATTTTTCTGAAATAAAGGACAAGTTAAGAAAATGAAGAAAATTATTAATTGCACTTAAGATAACAAATATAAGTTTAAGTTTATGAGTTGCATCGAAGGATATAGAGTAATGGAATTCATTACCAATTTTCAAAGTTTAGATTCTGACAGTACTGATAACATAAACTATAGTGATGTTATTTATCATTTTCTTGGCTCTAAGAACACAAAGATTCATGAAGTTAGATGTTAGACGACATGCACGATACTTATTGTGCGATTTCACATCCAGTGATTATGCTTCTTTGTAGTAGCCAATCGATACCATTGCATGGAAGGCCTTATCACACGGCGAAAGATCGTCAGCAAACGACAATGAAAGTGACGTCACTATCGAAGTTTCACATGATTGGTTGAATTTCGTTTGCAAACAATATTTCCGTCACTATCCTCAGCAATTTCAAGTTGGTTGAAAAAAGCTGACGATGACGAACAACTTGTTGCTTGCCTGTAAAACTGCTGACGATATTTCGCCGTGGGATAAGGCCTTCATTATGTTTCTTTTTAGTAGCCAATCGATACCATAGAACGGAAATTTACGACTCTAAATTTGGGAGCACTTTCGTTGTTATTTTTATTAACTTTACCAGAGAAAAAAATAACACATAAAAATATTTTAACATTCTCATCTGCTTCTAGTATTGCATTGATTTTTATACAATTTTCGTCGCCGTCTTTGCGAACGCCATTTGGGCTTTTTGCTGGAAGTTGGATCTAACTTTCTGTGTGACTTATTTCTATTTTAATGCTTTACAAAAACATATTTTTAATAGCAATATTTAATAAAGAAATAAATGAATAAGTAAATTAAAGCTTAATTTTACATTTTTTAAAAAATTCCTAAGTTATAACACTTTTTTAAAAATATGTGTGATTACTAATGTAGAATTCATATTCAAACAAAGAAAGTAAGAAGTTATCAAAACGATTCTTATCCATTTTTAAAAATTTCTCTTGGTAAATATATGAAATTTCGTAAAGAACTTGAAGATGCATTTTGAGGAAAAGAATTTCGATCATCTTACTAAAAATTATAACTAAATATTTTGCATTTATAAATTTATTTAAATTTAATTTTAGTTATAAAATTAAAGTTACATAGAGAGTCATTTATGATTCTTGTATATATTTTGAAATTGATGCGTAAAATGAAAATACTTACACCATTGGAGATCGAATATTAGTTGTTTTCTTTGGAGCACAAGCATTCGTAGTATTCTGAAATAACAAGCATTTAAAAATTGGAACCAAAAATTTCAGAAAACAAATCTATTTACACGATGGCATTTCATGTACGTTGAATATTATTACGAAATGCAAAGCGTACTTAATTCTTAAACGACGGACTTCGTAGAGTTTCTTTGTGTCTAGCAACTGTTATTTGATAATAATAAGAAAGGCAATTAATTAATGTGAAGATAAAGGTTTAATTCTCTGACTTAAAGGAGTATACATTTCTGTTAACAAAAGAGTTATTAGACAGCTAATATACCTATCATTAAATTCTTCTATATTTTTCTAGTAATCAGAGCTTTGAATGAATTCTCATTCTCAAGACTGAATTTGAAATTATTTCAAGAATTGCGTAACATCGCAATTTTGATTTCTATAAGATCTCATTTCGAAACTTCAAAACCTAAAATCATAGTGGAGTGAAGAGGTCAGTATCTAAGCTCACTTCACGCTCACTGAGTTTATCAACGACACTGAAGTAGACTTTTGAGCCTTTGAAACCTTAATGCCCAAAAGATCTATGTATATTGCGCATTTTTTTTTTATCGATTGAGCCTCGAATGCACGACATGCACTCATCAGTACTCTTACTTGCTGTACAGATAAAGATTGTGTTGTTGTAATTTTACAAGCCCGCTGACAGTTATCTGTCAGCAATTTAAGCCGATTGAGCGTCTCTTGTTTCTTCAGTAGCGTCAACTGGGGACTCGGAGAAGGCTGTTTTCTCTTCTGTAGGCCTGAAACAGCAGAAAAGGGGAAACAACGACAGTCTGTCCATCACAAGAGCTCTGCCAGACGATCGTCTATGTTTGCGGCGGACATTATAAAAATAGGCCTCGGTAGGGAAGATCCATTTTGAATGGATGGAATTGGACGGAAATTGGGGGTGTTATTCTTTTTCTTGGTGTCAATCTGTAGCGATAAGAAAAACTTGTCGCTCATTCGTCTTCTCGCTTTAGTCGCACTTGCACGATCTTTATATTCGCTTAGCTTACTTCTATACTTTTATTAATGTTTGATTAATCTTTTTTTCGGTTAATATGGACAATATTTCATTATTTAATTTTTTTTTGTCTCCTTCAAATTTTGACGTCCTTCAAAATGCCTTTTCGATTTAAGGAAGGAGAGACTTTAAAATCACAAGCACTCAAAATTGTGCATAATGTTGCAGAGCTTTGCTCCGATGAAGCCGCAGCAAAATTAGTAAAATTAATTGATTATTAAGCGATCGCTGCTTTTCGCTTAAGCATACTGCTTATCTTTTCCGTTTTCTTTCCTCTCTTTCTTGAATAAACTGTGCAAAATAGCTTTAAATTTAAGAGTAACGAACAACGCCATTGTACTTGCTTTAGATTTTGATATTTTTTTATAGAGCTATTAAATTTAATCATGCACGAGCAGAATAGACATAAAATTTTGAAATATACATTAAATGATTTTAAGCTCTTGTATTTGTCATAAAAATGTAATTTCAGAGAATATTTATAAAACTGTTTAAGGTAAAAAAATTTTCCTCGACAATTTTTTAATTGGTCTTTTTTAACACTATTTGAAAGTAAAAAATGTATATATAAAAATCATTAAATTTTAATGGGAAATTGACAAAGTCACGTCAGACATCTGATTCTTTAAAAATCAGAGTTTCAGAAAAAAAGCACCAAGAGGAGGTGTGGTTGGACTTAATTTTTTTTAATACTTCAACAATTTAAATTCTATAATTAATATTAGTTTCCACGAATGCAACTAAAACCTACTAATGATATCCAAGGATTTTTTTTCCTTTACTTAATTTTGCATTACTATTTTTGAGTTTGGAATAATAATTTAAAAATATATCAATAAAAACATATATAAATTTTTGATTGTGCTCTTTTTTTGTTCGTAGACATGTACAGAATATACTTATTTTACTTAATATTATTTTTTTAATGCTGATCGTATATTTTTTGAGCGAAAAAGACTTTCATTGACTGTAAAAATAAAATTAAAAATTTGGAATCTTGCTACAAAAACTTTAACGATGTCACCACATGAGTTTGTTCAAATTTCCTTTATCTATATCAAGATAATATTCTTTAGCAACAGAGTTTGTCATTTCAAAAAACAGTTCTTTTTCCACAGATAATAATTTTATACAGTCGCTGCCTTTCAAAGAAGGTTTTACTTGTTTGCTTTATCGACTTGTTTACAATTATTTTAATAAGTAAAATATTTCATGTAATAAAAGTTTAAAAAAATTGAACACAAAAAATTAGAGAAACAAACAAAAGAATTGCTTTTCTTGAAATAAAAAGAA
>JAPMOQ010046611.1:1037359-1054107 GCA_026543055.1 Argiope trifasciata
CACAATAAAGTATCTGATTTTAAGCAGAAGGTAAAAGTAAAACCATTTATGTTTATTCGATTCCCAAGAAAAAGTATTGACGCAAAGATATAATATTCTCATGAATTGCAAATAACTTTCCTAAAATTATTGTAACAATATTTATAAATCTAATAAAATAAACGTATAAATAATATTGTTTATAAGTTGGAGTAACTTCAACAGTTATTATAGGACGAAAAATTTGAAAGAAATATCTTAAGACTCTTAAAAATGCAATGTATTATAAATTTGAGAATTGCGGCGAAAAAATAATGATTGAACTTTTAAAATTAGTCCTGATGGCTATATTTTCCCACACCGTTTGTAAACATTCTTAAATTCAAAATGCACTTACTTCAGATGCACAATGGCAACTACTATTTTGATTTCTTAGTTTATTTTCCTTAATTCTTTCCGACCTTCTAAGATATTCTTCCTGCATTAAAAACAAAATGATATTTATTAGCAAAAATAATAAACATTTTCAATACAGAAAAACTTTAAAATAGTAAAAAGAAAGTCAAAAGTAATAAACTATTAGAACGAAAAAATTATTATTTTTTTTTTACACTGAGAACGTTTCCAAATTGTAGAGTAGAATTCAATACTGTTTACTTTTTTAACCAGACTTTGTTTTAGGAATAATAGAAAGGCAACATAATATGTTGAAATGCCATCTTCATGTATTATATCATGAGGTCGTCAAACTTATATAATCAAATCACTAAAACCGTATCGATGTTACTATTTACTATTACCACTTTCCTTATTAAATGTAAAGAAATGAGTCTTTTTTTCTTACTTTAGTTATATTAACGTCCAGTTTTAAAGCAACACGAGGGCTATTTTGGGACGGATCTCGTCCTTTTGAACCACATTCAGATGACGAGGACGACACCTGAACTGACACCCCCCCTCCACACGACACCACACCAGCGGGAGGACGTTTGCTCTGACAGATTTAACGTGCAAGAGACCCGCTTACACGGTTATTCTTCTGTGGAATCGAGTCTCGAACCTGAAACCCTCCGATTCCGAAGCCCAGACTTTACCACCAATCAGCGCGGCCCCTCTTTCTTCTTACGTAAATGTTTGAGCAGCGGAATTGTTTATTACTTAACTTCAAATGCTTTCAATATTTCCTAATCTATATAAATTCATTTTCTGCGATGCACTCATCCGATTGCGATGAAACTTTGAATACTTACTACTTGCAGTTACGGGATGGTTGTAGGCATAGTAAAATGATGTAATATATAAAAAATATTTTAGGATCTATTAACCGATGATTACTATCAAATTAACTCGCCAAGGAGACGCAACAGTTTTTTCACATAACCAGTTGTATGCTGGATGCTACGAATCGGACAGTCAAGGAATTAATTTGTGTCTGCTGAAGACGGAAAAAAAAATATTGCCTACCCTAAAGATTTTGAATAATAAAATAAAAAGAATGGAATAAAAATTAGTTTCACTTCTCTTTTAATTATCATTCAACTTCAATGAATGTATTCCTTTCCGACATTATTCCTAATGAAAAAAGCTAACTATTTCAAATTCAGAGAAATATTTTCAAAATTATTTCTTCTACGGCAGCAACGCGCCGGGAACCAGCTAGTCATTAATGTTTTCAAGTCAAATATTATAAAACAGTTAAAAAAAATAATAAAAAGCTTTCAGCGTATGTCATATTTTCTAGTTTCATATATATATATACATACATACACAAATGGAAAAAAAAATCCCAACACCAAGAAAAAATTATTGTAGAGTAATGAAATTTTAGGAATACTTTTGTCTAGGTAACATATTTAATTGATTAAAGTTTCAAGATCACAGGTAGAGCCATTTCAAATGTGAAATGTTGGTACATTAGTAACCGGTGTAACCGCCGGAATTTTGAATGCAAGCATGCAAACGTGCATGCATTGTGTCGTACAGGTGGTCGTCAATACATGGACGGTTAATGCTGGTTGTGGATGACGCTGGAGGTGTCGTCCAATGATGTCCCATACGTGCTCTATTGGAGAAAGATCTGGTGATCTAGCAGGCCAAGGTAACATGCCGATACTCTGTAGAGCATGTTGGGTTACAACAGCGGTATGAGGGCGAGCGTTATCCTGTCGGAAAACACCCCCTTGAATGCTGTTTATGAATGGCAGCACAACAGGTTGTATCACTAGACTGACGAACAAATTAGCAGCCAGGGTGCGTGGGATAACCACGAGAGTGCTCCTGCTGTCATACGAAATTGCTCCCCAAACCATAACTCCAGGAGTAGGCGCTGTGTGTCTAGGCCGCAGACAGGTCACTAGCAGGCGTTCACCTGGCCTCCTTCTAACCAAAGAACGGCTATCACTGCGACCAAGGCAGAACCAGCTTTCATCAGAAAACACAACAGATCTCTACTCCGTCCTCCAATGAACTCTAGCTTGACACCACTCACGTCATAATCGGCAGTGGTTTGTAGTCAGTGGAATGCACTGTACAGGGTGTCTGGCTCGGACCTCTCCTTGAAGTAACCGATTTGTAACAGATCATTGTGTTACTGTGGTGCGAACTGCAGCTCGAATTTCAGCTGCAGACGCAGTACGAGTAGCCACATTTATACGCCGAATGCGACGGTCTTCCCTTTCTGTAGTACCACGTGGCAGCACGGAATCTGGTCTTCTTGAGGCAGTATCTTCCCTTGACCACTGCCGCCAATACTCATGCACAGTGGATACATTCCTGCCAAGTCTTTCAGCAATATCGCGGAAAGAAAACCCATCTTCTCGTAGCCCTACAACAAGATCTCGTTCAAACTCAGTGAGCTGTTGATAATGGCTTCTTCGTCTTCTCAGAGGCATCCTTGACTAACATTAACCCACTACATCAAATCTCAACTGTAAATAATGATCACGAACCTTACAGCGCTTATTTAAAGCAAACCTCATTTGCATGTTCATAGTGTCGCTACTAGCTCCCCACTTACGCGCGTAGCTTGAAATTTGAATCGACGTCATCTTTCAGATGTATAAACACGCCTACCAAATTTCGTTTATCTAGCATAGCTTCTTCCTAGTGTCCATTTACGAAGTTTTCACTGTATTTTATTCGACGCTATTGATCTCATCATTAGAATGATAGAATGTAGAAAAAACAATTGAAATATATATCGCTATTTTAAATTATTGGTTGCGTTTAGGTAAGAAATGTTCAAGAAGTAATTAAAAGATTTGGCATAAAAATTATTAAGCAAAATAAATTAATTTTCCCATGAATTGTTTGTTGCTTAAAATTTATCACAAAGAATCAATTGGGCCGTGTAAAAAAAATGAAGACTTACCGGAATAATAACTGGAGTTCTTTTCCTTTTTTGTCTTAAATTACTTTCGACCACTGTGCTTTCAACGCTGACTATCTGAAATGAGGGTTCGTGAATGTGAGGAATTGGGATATTATGAAAATGAAAGGAAAACCCTATTTTTTCCTCTGCACTAAAGTAAATACTTTAAGAACTAAAATTAAATTGTTTTATTATCACTTTTATGAGCATATTGACAACATTTATTGTGAACAGAGAGTGGGCACAAATTGTTTATAGTAAAAATTATAACTTGAATAATAATTTTTCATGAGAGCCTTTTTATCTAATAAAAGTAGCTAGCTGCAAGTAATAAATTTGGAATAAGCCTTTTTTTCATTTACACATCGTTTTATTACTTTTTATAAAGAAAATAAAAAACTGTTTTCCTCAAAAAAGGGACAAATTATTCTTTTCATGACAAATTATTGAGAAATTAATCATGAAAAATCGTTTGTTAAAATTTATTGACAAAAAGAATAGTGAGTACACACACATCATTAATATTACCAATTTACTGAAATGCATTCTAAAATATTATAATCGAAACAGATAAAATTTTTAAAAAGAAAGAATCCGTACTGTAAAAATAGATCAATCGAATCACAGGGTTAAGTAACTGGTAGATTATAACAAGTGATGTTCTAAGCTTGTGAAAAGAATCCGAGTAAAAATGTTTAAAAAATATGTATAAATTAAATCCTTTTTACTTACTTTTGGTAACAAAAGGGAATCGTCTTGCGGCACTGAATTAATCTAAAATAAAAAATTCAACAGTGAGAAATGTTTTGTAAGAAAAATATGAAGTTTATTTTGCCTTAATTAACATTTTAATTTGAAGTGAAATGGGAATTATTGGGTATATATCTATTCATCATGATAAAAGTAGTAGGATGATGGTTTGATTCGAGATTCCTCTCTCTTAACTTTCATACCACAGAAATAACTTTAACATGCTCTTGACTTTCATACACAGCATATAATTTTAGATGAAATTGAGATTTTAAGATTTGAAAACATGTAGACAAGAGTTTTCCTCTAGTTCATGTCATCTCTAAAAGAAATATGTTTTTTTAAGAAAAAGGAGGGGAACAAAAATTCAAAAAGGGTATTTGATTAATTTAATTAACTCTTGTATCCGTCAAGATTAAAGATCTATTAATATTCTACGATATCTTTCATTATTATTTTTTTAAAGATCAAAAACGAATAAATCGAAACACGAAGAAATATATCTTTTATTTTTTCACTTTATCTAAAATATAAAGGGAAGATAAAGTGAATTTCAAAAAAGAATTGATTGGTATATTGATCGAAATCAAAGCTTGGTCACATTTAGCGATTTAAGAGAGAATTCAATTTTTTTGAAGTCTTAAAAATTTTAATGCCGTTAAAAATGAGAAAACAACATTTTGCTAGATTGTAATGATAAGTGCAGTTTAATTTATTTATGAGAGAGATACTCAACTCCAAAATTCATTATTAAAGGCAGAATATAATTTTTTAATCGATCATAACAAGATCTCATCAACAATATACAATGAATTTTTCAGGATAATTGAAGATCTGCTTATAGAACTTAGTTGTTTATTTAAAATTATATCATCGTTGGGAATTGCTGCTTGCACTACAGGTCTTACAGTCAATCTCCCACAATTAAATAAGCAAGACAGAAAATCTTAAAACAGATTTCAAATTCAAAAACAAACAAAGAAAAGTTTAAGTTTTAGGCAATGAATATTTAAAATTGCCTTTCTTATCACCCACCATGACTTCGATCGATTTTCGATTTATATTCATCACAAATCTAGAAGAAAAAAAAATGTTTCACCATGATCCAAAAGGCAGTTTAGTCAATGCTGTCAGAAACTATTCGCATTTGCTACGCACACATCAAATTGGACGAGAAGAAGACAAATTGCAAAAAAGAACGAGAAAAATTTCACAGTAAGAAAAGAATATTAAAATTTGTGCATTAAAATATGTAATCAGATGTTAAAGGAAGTATGAATCATAAATTATTTAAAAAGAATTTAAATTAAAAAAAAAGCAATTAATTATATGAATAATTAGAATTTTTTTTTTAAAGAAATATATTATTTGCAAATGCCACTTAATAGACAACATAAGTCATAGTTTCCAGTTTCGAAGCCAACTTTCGCTTGATTCAAACGTCTGATAAGAATATTCAAATATCAAAGCAAAAGAATTGATTTGCTAAACTTTAAAAAAGTAATGGCAAAAAATATTTCAATAATTTTATCTTGAAGATGATGTAGCAAATTGTTTAAATTTAAGAGTGTCACCTTTGAGTTAATTAAAAAATGTCACTTAATATTTATTTTGTTAACAGCAGGTGGTCGTGACTCATCATTTATTTTCCGTTAATATTACCTGTAGAATGGTTTCAGAGATTTTATCAGTCAGAAAAAAAATACTTTTAAGAGTACGAACATTAAAAAAAACTGTTCGCTTTTTAATACCACTTTTTAATTAGAATTGCTTATAATAAACAGTAAGGGTGATAAGCGGATTTATTACCAACAGAAAAAATTTAACTTTGCCTTTACAAAGCCCGTATTCCTATTCTTTAACATAAGCTTGAATTAATATTTGATATTTTCAAAATAATTATAATTTATCCCTCGAGAAGCATTTAGTAATAAAATGAAAATAGTTCTTCAGAGTCTATTTATACTTTAGCTTACAGGTTTTTGCTTCGCATTAAAAACTGAAACACCCATAAATTTCCTTACATGGAATATAACTTCATAAATCATATTATAAAAGCCTTATTTAGTAATTAAATGGAATTCAAATGGTTTGTTTAGAATTTTTAGAACTTGTCTTATTTGCAAATTTTAAACTTTAAACAGACATTTGTAATGTACTATTGGCAAAAATAGTGTAACTAAAGGACGATGAAGGCAAATATTTACGGATATTTTAAAAGATACAGATATTACAGATTATAGATTTTACAGATATTATAAAGCAAATATTTACAGATGTTTTAACAAGAAAAATGTATAAAAAATATAAAAGGAAATTAAAAAAATATTAAATTATCACAACAAAAGAATATTGGTATTAATTATAACAAAGAAAGAACATAATTAAAAAAAATGCAGTTAATTTTTCAATCTTATTGAAAACTATTAAAGCTCCTAATTGTGAAAAACATAAAAAAATTATATATAAAAGTTATATCTGTAAAAAAAAGTCATTATCTAGCCATGGCAATTTGAAATATTTCTTGAAAACCGTTTAATAGCATTACTAATAATATATATTGGTAGCGCATTCTTTTATCGTAAACTCCTAATCATTTGAGAGGAATAATAATTTCTTCGGGGGTAGGTAGTGGAGAGAAAATTAATTTTTTTAAAAAAAATTATGGGGATTTGTGAAATATAAAGACAAGAGGAAATGAAATGATGAGTGTATATATTCTGTCATCGGAATTTACGCTGTGGAACATGGATTTTAAAGCAGTTGCAAATTTAAAGGAAAATTCACAATTATATTCTGTGTCATCTTTCCGTTCGATAAAGCCTTTACAAAATGAAACTGATTAATATGAGAAGAAAAGAAAGGATGTGAATCTAAATACTGTAAATTCTTTTGTAATCATGGTATAATGCATTTTTTGTACTTCTTATTATATACAACTAACTGGTACCCGGCGAGTTGCTGCCTCCGAAAGAAATATTATTAAGTGCTATCAGTAATAATTTGGCAATGTTTTATCGAAATAGGATGAGCGGTAGGACAACATATAAAATACTAACAAGCAAATATTCATCTTTATAAATTGGATTTGTGAATTCTTTTAGAGTTATAAAACTTGGTGTTCGTTCAGAATGGTAATGAAAGAAAATATTTATTGCACTACTCGTTTAATATTCATTCGAAATTCTTAAATTTAATTTTAGAAAAGGGGGATTAAAAGGTTTTCTTTTAAAATTGACTAAACACAGAAAACATATTTATACCATAAAATCGTTAATATAGTTAAAACGATAATTTTTGAAAATTAAGATGGAGTAAAATTATTTGTACTGCAAAAAATGCTACAATTTCATTTAAATATAAAACCTCCGTGGTTGGTCTCCGCAAAGCTTTTCGCATAATCTGTAATAAATTTGTAACTTCTGAGAAGGACATTTGTGCACTATAGCTACAAAATATGAACCTTTAACTTGGATTTAGTATTTCTACAGAATCTATTGTCTCCTCGGCGAGTTATTTGGAGATTAATCCTTAGTGAATAGATGCAGTTAAGATTCTATTTTTTAAAAATTTTTATATAATTTTATTAGCCCAATAACTATCCCGTAGATTTAAACACTAAGCTGACCAAGTTTTATCGCAATTGGATGAATGGTTTAAGAAGACATAAGATACATACAGATAAACATTAATTTTTATTTATATAGATTAAAAATTGTAACTATGAGTATTTATATTAATTGGTACATTAATTGATTAACAATTTTAACAATTGTAATTCACAAACATGCTAGACAGTCAGCTAGACACATGCTAGACCACCATAATTAAATAATTCTATTTGAATTTAAATTATATTTTTCTATATCACCAATATCATCATAAATGTAATGATTAAAAGTTTCTTCGAATAATTTCTTGTATGCATGAAACGAGAAATAAAATCTAAAGACAAAATTGATATACATGAATATTAAATATTAAAAAATAATGTTGGATGCTAAAAGCTTAAACAAAATTTTACATAAAATAAATTTCTGATGAAAATCTTACCTATATTATCATTTCTTAAATGATCCATTATTGAATTACCAGTATTTCTAAATATTAAACTGGGAATCCTCAATTCAATTAAAACTGAAAGATCAGTATTATAGTTTATTGTCAGATATTTCAATTTCGTTAAAAATGCTGTAAGCAAATAAGAATATATTTTCAGGCCATTAAATTAAAAAAATATAAACCACAAAAAATATATAAATTGATATCGATTTTGATAAAAATTACCATGAGCCCAATTGAAATTTTTCATTAATAATAATTTTTTAATCATTTTCTAAATTCTAATCAATATAAATCATCTAATGGAAAATAGAAACATTTTTATAAGTATTCTTAATAACTTTAATTCCATATAAGTTAAAAATTCTAGAAATGAATTAATTAATAGAACTGCAAATTAATCATATTCATTAATATTTTTGTTTGATGCTTCTTAAGAAATCACTAAAGAACAAAATGATGTATCAGAATCTTTTCCAGTGTATGAAAAAATTGTCAAAATATTTGAACTATTTCTTAAAATTCCGATCTTAACTGCATTACAAGTGGAAAAAATGAATGAACTATTTAGATATATTTTAGATTCTTGATTCTTTTCCGATTTTGATAGCAATCAGTCGATTCATTAAACGTATTTTATGCTAATATTTTTTGGGGGGATATTACATCTGCCTGCAAATGCTGATGTGTGTTATTTCCTTAGAAATTCAAGCCATATGAAAGAAAAATAAATATTTTTTAAAAGAAGGCGAATTTGTAAAGTAGCTGTAATCATAAAAGTATTTAAAAATTGATTTCCTACTGTTATTACTCCGAAATTGAATATCATTATAATATAGAGTAAGCCAATTAAGAAAACATACTTAAATCTTTAAAAACATTTAAGAATTTTTTTAAAGAAGCAAGGAAAAAATTATTAGAAAGTGGCAATTTAAGTATTTAAATAATTTTATATATTTTATTTAAAAACTTTTATGTAATAACAAATATCTCCAAAGAGACGTATTTGCTTACCTCAGTTTTAACATCCATTGTCAGAAATTTGCAACTAATAATAATTGAATTTCTTTTAATAGTCAATTAAGATAAAAGTAATCTTGTCGTGCATCTAGCAGTTCAACTCGTTAAATTGGATAGCAATAAATTTTTATAAAGAGTGATAAAAAAAATCGTCTGCTAATGTTAATTTTGGCAGACGATTTTTTCTGCTAATGTTAGTTTTGGCATTTTTTTCATGATTATATTTAATGACAAAAAAGTCGTCTGTTAATATTAATTTTGACAGACGACTTTTTGATGATTATATTTAAAATTCTTTTGACTTAACTGTTCTTAAGAAATATTACCTTCACCTGAATAACTCAATTATCCTTATTTTTATGTTTATACTCTGAGATCTCATGACGTCATAGACAATCTTCTGGGTATTTGTAATAAATAAATGTTTATACTTTTATTGGATTGAATTATATATTCGTGTTAGATTTAATCGCTGTTAAATAGTGTGTCTTAAGTATCTCTTATTTTCCTCTTATTTAAACATATTTTATGGATGGTTGTATTGTAGATAAATATTGTCTGATTTTTGTTATACAATTTGATTAACTTTAAAGTAATTTGAAATGTCGTATTGTTTCATAACATGTTATTTTTACTTCAGCTTTGTAGCATTGCATTATCTATACTTATAATAAAGCTCAATGTGTGTGCATGTGTGTGTGTGTGCGTGTGTGTGTTGGCGCTCTGTGAGTGTTGGCGCTTTGTGTGTGTTGGCCAGACTGTTGGACCTACAGCTACCAAATTTGGTACATGTATACCTTGGGGGTCGCGAATGTGCACCTCGGAGCCCTTTTTTCGAATTTTTTATTAGAATTTGAATCAATTAAAATTTAAGCGAAATTTTGACGTTTTTCCGCTATAACTTCCGAAAATATTATTGCACAAACGTGATTTTTATATCAATCTGAAGATAAAAAAATTAGCTTTCTAACGATATCAGGTTTTTTAATTTATAACGTAAGTTTCTATTTTTAACGAATTTTTAAAGAAATATTTTAATCATGTTTTTAGCACGTGACTGGATAAAATAAAAGAATGCCGGAAGTTCGAATAAAAAAAAACTATCATCACAAAATAAATCAAAAGAAATGCAACTTTTAGCACGTGACTGGATATAATAAAATGAATATAAAATGTGATATTTTCTAAAAAAATAAATACAAAGCAAAGGATTCTATGATCTTTTGGAATATCTATATCATTAATTCCATAAATTATCTTTATTTACAGTAAACCTGATTTAATTTAGACAGGATATGCATTGAAATCCCGAATTAATGGCGTATTTCTATAATCGTTTGCAATATCTGTATCATTAATTCAATAATTTTTTCCCTTTTTCGCTTTTTTAAAAAAAACATATTTAACATTTTGGCAATATCCCCGAAAAAAACATTTTTAATATTTTGGAAGCATAATCGATAAATTATTAGAGCTTTAAACTCAAAAGTTTTTCCGAATAAAGTTACCGACTCTTTAACTACTAATAACTGAATCTTTTAACCTTAACTATTTCTTAAATTTTGGCTAATGACTATGTGATTTAATTGAAAATTCTAGAACGCATTACTTATGGCGAACCAGCTGGTCGCCAAAGGCGGCTAGTATTCCATAAATAGGATTTAGAGTAATAGTAAAGAGCTGAATCAATTTCGAAATAGTTATTTGATCAATTGCGAAAATGCCTTCAGATTTTGAGTTTCAGATGATGAGATGGATAACCGAGACAGTATCTTCGCTTCCAGACTTCCACACCACATCAAAACCTGCGATACTTTTGGGATAGGGGTTATTGCAGTAGTGACGTTTCGAGACTATAATGTTGTGAAAGTGGATAATACCTTCTTAAATTATCTTATTTTCACTATGATGTTAGAGCATATATCGAGCTTACAATCCAATAATTTTTTAATAGTTTCTCACAAATAAGTTTTGTCTCTTTTTAAATAGCAAATTATTACAAAAAAAGTAATGAAGATGAAACTAAGCAAAATTTTTTGAACAAATCAAATCAAAATTCTCCAACTTTCAAGTCGATCGAACCGTTTTCGTTTCCTGGCAAATTTGATTCATGACTATGTTTTTTTTTCTTTTGTAAAAAAATATTTTTTTCTTGCATGTCTCCTTTTTTAATCTTCCTCGGTTTTTCAAATGAACTCCTGAAAATAATATTTGTGCGCAGCACCATTATAAAATAGAAATTTATTCTTTAAAGTCTTTCTTCACCATATTAAACATTGATCAGTTATAATAAAGGAAGAAAGAAAGTGGTATGAAAATATAGAGAAGCGGCCGTAAGCTATTTTGTGAGACTTTCGACAATGACTCCTGGCGCTAAGTCAAGAATTGACGCAAGATGCTCAAAACCTACGTACAAGAAACATGGAAGCTGTTCGTTAGAAAGTTAATTGAATTCAAATTTAATCAGACTTCATATCAGGAAGAAAATGAAAAAATAAGTTAAAAACCTAAGGCAAAGAGAGTATAAAAGAGGATACAAATAGAATAGAGGATACAAATATAAAAGAGAATTCAAATAGAAATTTTATAACAGAAAGTAGTGACTTAATTTAGTTTGTGAATATACCTGTATCAATTTTGACGATGAAGAATGGGTATAATACTTAATTTTCAAATATTGTGGATATAATGATCTTTCATTCGTTTGCTTAGACTGGAATTCTGCTAAAGATTGAATTTTACATCGATTGTTCAAATAATTTGATAATTTTTTTCTTATAAATCACGTGATATCATTTTTCTCACTATGTCCCAAAGGATAATAATTAGCAGATACATTTTATTTCAATTAATAAAGCAATATTAACGAAAAAAAATATGCTTGAATATATTCATTTTTATAGTTGCAATGTGCTCCAGGTGACTTGCAGCAGCTGATTTGCTTTGAAAAAATGTTTGTTTTGCAAAAATCGTTAAAATTGCTAAATATTTCTTTTTCTCATATAATGAATGATTAGTCTATCTATATAAATACAAATGAATGTTTGTCTGTTGCCTTCCTAAACCATTCATCCGATTGCGATGAAACTTTGTCAGCTTATTGTTTACACCTACGAGATGGCTATAGGAACAGTACAATGCTCTGAAATTAAATAAAAATTTCAATCTCAACCGCATCTATTTACCAAGGATTGATCTCCAAATAACTCGCCGAGGAGACACTAGATTCTGTAGAAATGTTTAATCCAAGTGAAAGGTTCATATTTTGTAGCTATAGTACGAAAATGTTATGTAAGTCATTCTCAGAGGTAACAACTTTATTACAGATAGTACGAGAAAGTTTTGTGGAGACAAATCCAGGGAGTTTAATTTTAATTAAATTTTAACCTTTTTCACAGTAACTACCAAAAATATTGAATTACAAATGATGTTGCACCATCTTCATTTTGAAAAATTATCTTTTCAACTATATTAACGATTTTATAGTAAAAATATATTTTTTATGTTGAATCCATTTTAAAAGAAAGTATTTCAATCACATTTTCTAAAATTAAATTTGAGAATTCTGAATGAACATTAAACTGGTAAACAATGAATAGTTTCTTTCATTATCATTCTGAAAGAACACCAGTATTGTTCGCACTTTATGTACTGTCCTACTGTTCATCCTAATTCGAGGAAATATTGCCAAATGATTAATTGATTGCATTTAATATTTTTTTCGGTGTCAGCAACGCGCTCCGTAGAATAGGTTCTCCGTTGCAAGCTGTCGTGGAAAATCAAGGAGTTCCTTCTCAGACAGAAAAGCCAAAAATCTGCTTAGTTGTGTGGCTGCTCTCCACTGCGGAACGATTTTTGTTTCTTTATTTATTACTAGCCGCTTTTGGCGACCAGCCGGTTTGTCATTCGCAATACTCTTTAAAATGGTCAATGAAATACTTTATGTAATGGTATAGTTAATTAAATACTTTGTGTAACTGGTCATTGTCAATTTAATATTTCATGTAACTTGTCTTTTAATAGCTATTTCATCAAAATATTTTTAAAATTAAAATTTTGATAGTCCTATAATTAACTCATGCAGTTGTAAAGGCCTTAAGCCCGTAATGTACTATGTGTCTCTAATTATCTCTCGGTTCACGCAAAATTTCAACTTTAAATTAAAGTGGAAAAGATTAAACTGCAAATTAATATAAAAATATTTTTTTTAACAAAACTAAGAATTTTTTCTAAAATATAAGTAAAAGAGAATCATTATGTGTACTACTGAATAATTACAATAATTTATGTAATATTTCAAGAATTATTCAACAAAGATTCTTCATAAAATTCGGGTTGTAGTTCTACTTTCAAAAAGATTTAAATGATGAGAATAATAATATTTTATTTTATTTTGATCTATAAACATAATTAAAAAATTATAAAGTCTGAATTTTATCTATCTTTTAGTTTTAAGGAATCATATTCTACAAAATATTCCTCACACTTCAACTTTCAAATAAATAAATGTAGGTTTCCATCTTCTGCTATCAAATTTGATCGATTTATGAAGTTTTGAACAGAAATGTTTAGAAATTTCAATATTTTCCTTCTTAGGGCAGTCAGTTTCCAGAAATCCAGGACATTGCTTGGGTTATCATTTTTGGAATGGTCGATGAAGTGGTTTAAAATGACCCGTTTTTGTTGAATAATGATCTTCAAATATTCATAAATCAGTCTGTTTTTGAAACTGATTTGATTGAAGTTTATCTCTTTTTATTTAAATCTAAACATTCTTCGCATTTTAAAGCATTTATAGACTCATGTTTCATGCTATATAGTTGTTTACTTCATTTAGACCCTTTTTATAGATGCATTTCTCTTATTAAGGTTTTACAAATTAGCCGTTAGAATTGAATATGTATATTGTTTGTCTTAAATAAAGCTAATTTATTTAATTAATAATTTCTCCACATTTTCTTTTTAGAAAAAATATATTTCCTATTTATTTCATTTCATAAGAACATATGCAATAATTATTTATATTTTAATTAGAGTTTTTGTCAATCAGATGGCAGCATATTGATAAAAGATATTTCTCTTTCACTCGTAACGTGCTCGTGCAGATTAAATTTTATTGTTTTGTCCGAAGTATATTGTTGAAAAATATAATCAAAATATTTTTTAAAATTTCGTTAAAAATAGAAGCTTATTTTATATGTTAAAATACTGATACCTTTAGAAAACCATTCGCTTAGTTCTTAATTAATTCAAATTCTAATTGAAAATTCGAAAAAAGGGCCTCGAGGTGCACATTTTCGACTTCCAAGGTAAACATATACCAAAATCGGTAGCTGTATGTTCAACAGTCTGGCCTGTAGAGCGTCAACATACACACACACACACATTGAGTTTTATAATAAGTATAGATTATAATTTATTATTATAAATTTATATTTTAAAAAGTAGTGACAACATCAACTTTTGTTTCTTTTAAAGTTTTGATTATGTAAATAGTGTATTTTTTTGTAAATAAATTTTCTTTAATCAAAACTCAGAGAAGTGGTATTCTTTAAGAAGCAATAAGAACTAATTGTTCTGAAAGAATGAATCACTTTCTTCTGTCATCTTCTGGTTATTCTTTTTTAAACATTTTTTGTGAAAATGAATTCTGAATTCGAAAAGAATAAAAGAAAAAGGCAGTTGTATTCTGGCTATGAAGGTGTATGTTTGAATAAAAACCTTTTTTCCATACCATGGAGCTGGCCAGTTCCGATGTGAGATGAAGTCTAAATGAATTATGTTAATGCCTAGGGCAAATCTGCTTGAACTACAAGTTCAGATGTTACCACAGTTTCATACCTATTTCTAATAATACTCGAGATGGTCTTTGGACTGATAGCCAAACAGAGTAAGAGTCACTGATGATTGATTAATGATTATAAATGATTGTTGATTAATTGTGGTTTAAAGGCAAAAACAAAAAATAATAATTTAATAATTACTTTAAAGGAGTATATGTATATGTACGAAAAACTATCAAGTAATGGCAAATAAAAAAAATTAACCTAAACTACAAACGATACATTCAAAAGTATAAGCATATACGAAAAAATTATAACATAAATACAATAAGAAAATCACATAACTAATGTAAAAACAATTTATTTATATTGTATACTCAAAATAAAACAAACTTGCAAATCAAGTCCGGTCCAATCCATTTTATTTATGGATCGAGATGGAGATAGCAGCAACAGTATTATACATGTCCGTTTAAAACTTTTCATTTAAATGAAAACACAGCTGTCAACAATCACGCAGTGGGCGTAAGTTTACGTAACGCACATGTCTGACTTTTCTACGCCAGTTGGGGTAAAGCAGTTCTTATTAGAATTTTTTTTATTTCCTTTATTACGTTTTCTTTTCATTTTCATTTAAAAGTACTTCAGAATTAATCCGAAAGATCTATTCATTAACAACATATGATTTTAAATACATCAAACACAAAGAAAATAATCAGAAACGTTTGGAATAATTGGTTGAAATTGTGCTAAGACTTACATCATCTGTGTTGGGAAAAAAAACCGGAGCCTTACTCATCTTTGGAGGGATTTGGCCTCAGTTTTTTGTCGTGAAAATCAGTTTTTAATGAACAAAAAATGAACCCCTCAAAGGACCGGAATAAAAAGTAATCTCTGTTCTATTCCTGACTCTAATCTATCTCTGTGTTCAATTTCATCCCGTTCTGTTCTGGTGTGATTGAGTAACAAACATCCAAACAAACATACACATTTATAATATTAGTAGAGATATATTTGTATGATATAATAATTTTTACCACATGAGTTAGAGTTTAGGCATATCATCTTTTATTCAGGGATATAAACTAATGCTTTAAAATTTCAAATAAATAGCCCTGCAAAATACACTTCTTTAAGAATCAGAATTTGTCAAATTAATGATCTTCGAATCATAATTTACTATTATTAATAGTTTGGATTTTTAAAAATTAAGTTTATATCTAGGTGGCAATACTTTTATGAAATAAGCATGCAATTTAATCTGCAAATTAAACTTTGAAAATAATTAAACAGAGTATTATCATTTATAATTATCATCAATAAGAAAATCCATTACAAAATTGTAAGGCTATACATAAAAAAAGTCCAATAAAATAAAGCAGTGTAAAGATATAAAAAATTCATTCAATCAGACTCAAAATTAATTATTCAAAAAACATACCGTTTTTATTCTTTATGCAATTTGTTTTATGAAATGTAACCATTTATGTATTAATTCATTACAAACTCGTTTTTTCTACATTAATCCTTCGTATCGAAAAAATAAAGTTCTCCGATCGCAAACACATATCTTCTGTCAACAGAAAATTTTTCTTCTCAACAATATATCGCCACGATAGAGTTGGACATTTCTCAGTTTCTTATTTACTTTGGGATGAACCAAATACCTTTCGCAAAGACTTTGATGGAATCCAAACACGAACGTGTCCCGTAAATATTGAAAGAGGGATCGATTTTTTTTCGCGGTTATAGTTTGGGACTGGGATTCAAGACGTTCCTGCATT
>JAPMOQ010046628.1:0-10171 GCA_026543055.1 Argiope trifasciata
AGAAATGTTAAACAACTTACTGTTCGTCAACTGATTCTGAGATGTCCGTATTGCGACGATTCTATCTCATTACGGAATGAGACGCGGAACGATGAGTGCATTTCCGGTAGTCCCTTTGACCTTGGATTTTCAGTTTTAGATATTAGTAAATGTAAACATCTCCCTCTTTTCATTTTTTTCCTTTTACATCCATAGTTTGCCAAAATAAACCCGTCTTAACGCATGCGCGAAAAATGAGTATTTTACAATCCATTACTGAACAGTGATGTGTTGCTGTCTCTTATAGCGCTTACCATTGGACAAGATTCTGTGATGTAGACAGGGATTTGAGACAATATGATGCATCTCATGATTTTTTCAGTGGCGCCATCTTGGGCCAAGAGTACGATTTTGCCACTTATGCGTCACAATCCTTTTTAGGGAGCGGACTTCATTCATGCATTTTCATTTACAGGTCGTAATTCAGACCTGAATCAGAGAACGATCACATCTGAACTAGTATCCCTAATGGTATTACTCTCGACACGGAGGGCTTTGTGACCATGATCGATTTATACTTGCGTCAATTACCACCACACACGGGGAATTTTCGGGTGGTGGATTCAAACTCGTAACCTAACGAACACGTGTCCAATGCCCTGCCAACCAGGCAATCCTGGCCTTTAAACAGTGATGTAAAATTTACAAGAGGTAACTTGTTTGAAATACTATAAAAACAATGTTCCTGAATTAAAACGATACTTGTGGTGGAATGTAGATTATGATGATCTGTGCAGGAAGCAACAGGACGTATGTCTTCAGGAACATCTCTTTAATAACCACATTCACACGCTGAACAAATACAAAGACAAGACATTCACGCGCGCAGCTGAACAATACAGCATCACGTCTCATTCTCATTACTGTCGCAATGCGCAATGCATTATGGGATGGCATAGGGGATAGCCTTTCAGGCATCGCCATCTGGTATCCAAAAGATAAGAGTTATGTAACTACTATATACTTGTTTTTATTTGAAAACACTCAACTATATAACATTTAAAAATAAAATTGATCTGAAAATTCTTCTGAAAAAAATTAAAATATCTTTCAGAATCAGAATTGGAGACATTCACTGTAACGAGCCTCTAGACCAGAGGTGTTCAAACTACGGCCCGCGGGCCAAATCCGGCCCTCCAAGTGATTTTATCCGGCCCACAGAGGGTTTTAAAACATAATGATGTTTTCGCCCAAACCTTTTCATTTTCAAAACTGAAGAACAATTTCCAATTGCATTTGCAGTAAAGATCATCGCCGATTTAAAAGAAAAATTTCAAAAGCGATTTTCTGATTTGGACATGAATTCAAAAGAAATTCGGCTGTTCCAAAATCCATTTGATTGCAACGTTGCTGAAATTTCAAGCCAGCTTCAAATAGAAATTATTGATCTTCAAGCAAACGAACAAATCAAGGACAAATACAAGGAAGGAAACTTAATAGATTTTTATAAATATTTGGATGCAAAAGAGTTTCCAAATTTGAAGAAATTTGCTCGTAAATTCATTTCAATGTTTGGGACTACTTACGTGTGCGAATAAACTTTTTCTCGATTGAAGTATCTCAAATCAAAATATAGAGCAAATTTATCTGATTTATCTGCAGTCATTGCTTATGATTGGTGTAACAAATTTTGATCCCAACTATAAAGACATTCTTTAACAACAACAACAAAAAAAAATCAGTTTCATCATTCGCATTAGAAGTTGCATGAAAATATTTCAATTTATATAAAATAATTATATAATTATACTTTGTTTGTTTAGTATTTTGTATTTTCAAGTTACAATAAAATAGTATTAATTAATAGTATTTAATGCTACTCTACTCATAATGATATTTTTCAATTTGTATATACATGTGGCCCGTATAACATGGATCTAATTTCGATTCGGCCCGTGCCGCGAAAAGTTTGGACACCTCTGCTCTAGACAGTTGCTTACTTAGCCTATTCATGAGTTCGACCTTGTCCCTAATACAATAAGAAGTAATTAAAAAATTCTAAATTCATTTACTTCTTATTTTCCTATATTATTTGTATATATCTTATATCATTTATGATTTGATGTCTCGTTAGACATATCAGAGCTTGGCGATGGGTTTGGTGACCTTTTGGCGACTTTGATGATGGATTTGGAGACTTTGGTGACCAAATAAAAATAATTGGAAAAATGTAATTGAATTAATATTTGAAAAAATATCTGTATATATAGGGAGAATGCGATGCTAATAGTAGGAATTGAAAAAAATGGATGTATGTTTCAGGTGAAGATCTACAGATTATAGAACTGAAGGCTACCAAATTTGGCACTTTTGTGGTGATATCTTACTAAACCAATAACAGCCACTAGACACCAGTGATCACTCTTGTCGAATGAATAAGTTACGCTACTTCAAACCCAAACATCGCAGATTCGATCCTTGGCGGAATTCAACCTACACATTGGCACAATTCCAACCAATACCATCGACAAACTTTGAAAACTGAAGTTGAGCACTCGGAACCCGTTTTTTCAAATTTTATTTATTTAGAAATTGAGTCAAACTTCGGAATTTCTGCGCGTGAACATGCATGCGAAAGAGAATTTACCTATTGATGTTAAACTTCATAATTTGCTGTTTCTTCCGAGATTTCAAACAAAAACGTGAGCTGTGCTTCAAATTATAAACTGAGTAAGTCTTTTACAAACAGATGAAAACAAACGATGAATCATTAAATTAAAATATTATTTAAATAATTTTTATGAACATAAAATATTTTATTTTATACAAGCATATTTTCTGAAAGCACGTCCACATCTTTTAAATATTCTCTAATATTGGAGCAAATTATAATACTTTTGTTTCCTAAGAATACCTCTTTTTTTATGCCTTTTTTACTTGAAATGAAACTGCGTTTCAAACTGTATTAATGATGTAATAAAATTATATCAATATTTAAAAAGGGACAACGGACGACTGTACCTTATTTTTATAATATGAAAAAGAGTTTTCGAATTTGTGTTTTAAAGCCAATTTTGAACTCAACAACATAAATCAATATAATTGTAGTTATGTATTTTCCCATATTTCGAAAGGCCTGAGTACTCTGGTTGGTAGGGAATTGGATTCATATCCCTTGGGTTGCGAGTTCAAACCCCACTGGTCCAAGACACTCCATGTGCAGTGGGGGTTGGCTCACGTATAAATCTATCATGGTCACAAAGCCCTCCATGTCGAGAGTCATACCACTGGAGGTACCGGTTCAGAGGTGACGTTCTCTGATGAAGTCTAAATTACGAACTGTGAATGGAAATGCATGAATGAAAGTCCTGCCCGTAAAAAGGAAGTGACGCATGAGTGCCAAAGTCGCACTCTTGGCCCTAGATGGCGCCGCTGAAAAAAGCAAGAGACGCAACCTATTGGCTCAAATCGCTGTCTACGTCACAGCGGGCTTGTTCAGTGGCAAGTGCCATAAGAAACATGAACCCGACATTTGTGGATGAGATTAAAATGAATGAGTGAAGTCCGCCCCTTAAAAAAGAGTTGTGACGCGTTGCGAGTAACGTACTCATAATATTCCCCCTAGATGGCGCTACTGGAAAAGAAGAGACTCAAAAATTTTGGTTTAAACTGGCTAACATAAAAAGTCATCGGGCTTGTAAATGACAAGTGCCATCAGGAACAACAGCAACAACCCTATTTTGGTACTTTTCTGACACTTTAAGGAGATTATTCAGCTGAAATACCATGTGTTGGATGTGCGATGATGCAAGGCTGAAAGCAGCATCTGCAGTAGTTAGTGCTTTAAGTAATGCAAATGCAGTGACTCACTGGTGGCGTCCTTGAGCAGGTGGTTGGGAGGGTTTGGCGGTCGGCCGAGGAAGGCGCGCTGCAAGAAGGCCTCCTTCACGGACGGGAAGTCGTTGAGGACGAGCACAGAGCGTTGGCCGAGCTTCAGTCTGCAAAAAAAAGGAACGAACTGCATTTCAGGGGAAGTGATCTGAGTCACAGAACCGATTAACAAAGTATACAGTTGTACAGGG
This sequence comes from Argiope trifasciata, assembly GCA_026543055.1. Lineage (NCBI taxonomy): Eukaryota > Metazoa > Arthropoda > Arachnida > Araneae > Araneidae > Argiope > Argiope trifasciata. Next base: position 4,062 of record JAPMOQ010046628.1, read on the forward strand.
ACACAGTACTCAATAATAATTGGTGAAGTAGCACCGGGACACAGTACTCAATAATAATGTATACAGTAGTAGCAGGACAAAATAAACAATAATAAAATATACAGCAGTACCTGGTCACAAAACTCAATAATGAAGTACACTGTGGTACCGGGAGACAGTACCCATATCAGTGCAGTTTTATAGGGCGATACTCAGAGAAGAAGAACCCTGGTAGAACACTCTGTAGCCCAATGTTGTACGATATCGTTCGATATTAATTAACATTCCACAAAACTATACATTACTGTGAATATTGATCGATATCATACAATATTGTGCATTATTTGTACGAGAACAATGATATTTGAGTGACATTAAAAACTCATTTGATATGACAAAATTCAAAGATGCAAAATTCAAAGACGTCCTGGCATAGGAGTAGCGCATCTTCTCAGTGATCTGGGAGTCCGTTATTCGAATTCAGGCTCGGGTATGGCTGTTCAACTTCTATGTTCTATCCGTGAGATCTGTGAATGTGTCACCCTGTAAAAAGGGGTTGTGCAAGCGAATGGGAAGCATGAAGCAGCCAAGTCGTACTTATGGCCCTAGTTGGCACTACTGAACAAACAAGGGACGCTCATTCTGGCCTAAATCGCTAATAGAAAACTGTCAGCGGCTTGTAAAGTGCCATAAGTAACAACATAGCTATTCAAAAATTCATTATAGTTTATGTATTTGGTAGAGAGAGTTCTTGTTAAGAATATAGATTTCATAAATTTGCTAATTTAGTTTAGATTAGTTATATTAACGTCCTGCTTTGAAGCAACACTAGGGTTATTTTGGGACGGACCTCGTCATTTTGAACCACCGTCAGATGACAAGGACAACGCCTGAGCTGACACCCCCTACTTCACACTACACCACACCAGCGTATAAATTTTTTGAATGCATCAAATGTCCGTAGCTCCTTCTTCACATGTATCTACTTCTCTGACTTTGAGTTCATCAAATTTGGCATAATCAGAAATAAAAGGCTCAAATTCTACACCACCTCCTACTCCGGAAACAAACTGAAGTGAAAGCATGCAGGATAGTAACACGACAAATGCTTTCTTCTGATCCATCTAGATTCATGATCCCAACCTCAGTCCATTCTTCAACTGCTCAACTGACAGCAGTTCGACCTTCAACGTTTCAATGTCAAACTTTTCCGAAGTTGAGCGAGTGTCTTGTCAGACCCCCACGTCTCCTTTTTCGTGAATATTCATCGTCTTCGGCGCATCAATTAAAGTCCCTTCCAAAGTCGTTTGCTGAAACTCGGGACGATTCGCCGACCCACTTTCGAAGTGCCTCCCGATTCAAAAATCGATCGTGGTCGTTGACTTTTATGAATGAGCGCCTTTCCAGGACAGCAGTTAGTAAACAACCCAACCCGCTCCCCCTTCCGGCTTTAATCGCTAGGGAGGTGTTATCTTCCATTACACGTGTTGATAAGGGGGTGGGGAGAAAGAGTTGCATAATTCTCAAGTGCTCCCGTTTCCTTATCTCTCCCCTTCCACGATAAAATTTACAAAATTTGGGGCTTTTGTTCTCGCAGGTACTGTTTATCGTTTGGAGACGCATTTGATGATAGTGGCAAAAATGTTCTAAATTCTTTCGCGTTTCCGGAAGAGTGATCTAGGAAGTCATCACATCCCTTCCTCCCCCTCAATGCCAAAGGAATAGGGATATTAACTGTCTTATCTCTTTTTTCGTATCGTCCATGTTTTCTGAAGGGCCACGGTGGCCTGGTGGCCTTACCACCAGGCCACCTTCCATCTTACCTAGATTCCATCTGGCCATCTTTCAAAGGTAAGGTGGCCTGGTGGTAAGGTCACGACTGCGGAACCGGAAGGTTTCAGGTTCGAGACTCCATTCCACTGAAGAACCGTCGTGTGAGGGGGTCTTTTGCACGCTAAATCCGTCGGGACCAAACGTCCTCCCACTGGTGAAGTGTGGAAGTTTAGAGAGGGATGTGCCAGCTCAGGCATCAGTCCTCGTCATCTGACCGAGGGTTCAAAATGACGAAGTCCGTTCCCAAAATAGCTCTATCGCGGCTTTACAACGGGATGTTGATGGATACGATGTTGATGTTGATGATGTAGTGGATACGATTTTGCATTCTAAAATCTTTGAAAAATTGCATTCTGAACAAAAACTGTCAATGAAACACGTTCATGGTGTTTTCGTTGCTGGTGGTAAGGTCTCGTCTTCGGAACAGGAGGGTGGCAGGTTCGAGGCCCGATTCAACCGAAGAACCGCCAAGTAAGTTGGTCTTGTGATCGTTTAATCAGTCGGGGCCAAACGTCTTCCCGCCTAGTGTGACGTGGAGAGGGGGTGCTAGATTAGGTGTTGTCCTCGTCATCTGACTGTTGTTCAGAATGACGAGGACATTCCCAAAATAGCCCTAGTAGTTGATATAACTAAACTAACTGTGAATAAGATTAATCGGAAATACCTAAGGATGAAATGTGTCAGCTTTCATACCAAATTTATAGATTTTGTCAAAGTTTGATGAAATACACTAGCCGGAATTGAGACTTCCAATGTCCATATGAACAAACAGACATTGAAATAATGTCCAATGTTCATACGTTAATTCATGAACCTTATATAAATGTATGTATGAAAATTTAGTTTTGTTACTAAATTTGTGTATCTGTAGCAACTTTTATACTAAATTCACCCGTGAGGGAGGCTATTGTAGCTATTTGTGGGGGATGACCGAAAAGCACAGCAATCTTGAGCAATAAAAGCTGCCATACGCTTTTATTGTCTGTGTCAAATTTTATGAAAAATTATGGCCAAAATTATATGTTTTTGTCATATTGCAGAATAAAAAAAGTTTACCACGTGCTCAGTGGTCGAATGGTGAAAGCCCTCGATCCAAACCCAGAGTCTGCGGGTTCAATGCTCGCCATGGCTGTTGTTTCCAAAACATGGATTTTTAGTTTGTTTTCTTATGTTCTCTAACATTCTAAACCTTTCTTTGTTATGCAAATGAGTTGTCTGTGGAATATTCTGTTCTTGTATAAAAGCTGGTGCCCACTAATAGTGGGCAACTTCTAGACAACGAAAAGTTGCAAGTCGCTACTTTCCTCCAATAACTTTGTTTGTAGTTTAAAGCTGACGGTGTGCGTATTTAAGGTATCCTACTATGTTGAAAAAACTGGTGATTGTTATTTCATATAGTTCAAATTTTTCTCTTTCCAAAACAGTTTATCTTTTCGAGTAATAGGAAGGCCTGACGTATCATCCGAGAGAATTTTAAGCAAAACATATTTTTCAGCTAAAATTTGTCTACAACTTTAATTTTAATTTTCATCAAAATTCATCACCGTTCACAAAATATCTCAGAAACTAATAGAGATATTTACATAAAAATTTCAGCTCGCGTTTTAAATGATATGGACAAGGAAATGAACTAAAAGTTTTATTGTTGGTGAAATACTTTTTCATTTAGAGGTGTTTTTAGAAAAATAAAGCTGTAAATTCATGGAAAAAAATGCATATGTACGTGTATTTTTACTTATAACTTCTTTGTGTCTCAACATTTTTCTTAGATTTTGGTTCATTTCATTCACTATTATATTCTTGTGTAGGAAGAAAAATCATATAGCTGCTTTACCATTTTATGCACAGTCTTAACCATTTTGGTTAAATTTCTTTAAAATTTGCTACAAATTTTCCTATTTCTCAAAATGTATTATATTTTCAAATATTTTTTTGTATTCATAGTATTTTGTGTTATAATTTACAATACATCTAAAAATCACAACTTTAAAAATGTTTTTAAAAACCAATTTTTCAAAATTTTTCCTTTTAACGTCGTCGGATTCCTTCAACTAAACTCAAAATATAGTTTCACACGAGGCTAACGATTGCGCGCAGTCGTTGCCTCTCTACTATTGTCCCTATATTGTCCTCATATGAACAGTTGAGACAACTTTGGGACAATGGCTAATGGTTGTCCCTACGGGACAACTATTTGCCACTGTCCCGTTATGGTCACGTGACTTTCCGGAAGTAGGCTTGAACCTCTGTTGCGCGCAATAGTTAGCCTCGTGTGAACCCACCTCAAGATTTAACTTCGTACTTATAGCCGACCCCACTGTCACCACTGAACGTAGCAGTATTTGCTGTGGCAGACTTCTGTCTTTAATCTAGTCCAGGTCCACGACACAATATTTTAGGCACGCCACCGATCAAAAGCATTTTATGGTTTGTATGTGATTTCATTTGATATACTTAAACTACCAATTAAATTGGTAGGAATTTGAAATATTTAAAATGCAAAGGATTTATTTTCAATCTAGTTCAATTTCAGATTCAAAAATTTATCGAAACAAAGAGTAAGTTGGGATTGATTGAGACGAAAAGATTAACAAATAGCATAAGTAAAAATGCCAGTAACGAAATTTTGGAAGCAGGGAATTCGATTCCTGGCACATTTAACTGTTTGAATTAGTTATCTGATGCTGTTTTAACCCTATTTTCATCTACCTGTGCCTGCGAGTCCTTATTTTCAGAGAGGAATTACATGAAAGTTTCGCTTAGAAACCGTTTGGCAAATGTTTCCCATTCAGCCTACATTCTGCTAAAAATAACCTCATACAAATCATTTGTCGTCTAATCTGCAAAAGCAGAAGGCGTAGTAATGTTATTTTCATTTGAATTATTAGCAAAATTAAAATATTTACAATTATACCCTGCAAAATGTATTTTTTAAGTAAATAAAAACTTTTGTGTGCTTAGAATTTAGTTTAGTTAGAATCATTATTTTTTACAGATAAATAACGTTACAAAGACTCGCTCAGAAACCGTTCGGCAGAGGACTCCCATTCAGCGTGCATTCTGCCAAGAGTAGCATCTTGCAGTCCTTGTATAAGTTGTTTGTCATCTAATCTGCAACAACAGAAGTCGCACTAACGTTACTTTCATTTGAAGGACATGCATTACTAAAACATTCCTGCTACTTTACAGAGCAAAGCATATTTTTTCATAATGAATAAAGAATTTCGAGTTGTTAGTATTCAGCATAATTATTTTCCCAATAATCATAAGTTAAATTTATTTGACGGCACGTCAATACCACGTTAGACATTTCTTTAGAAAAAAAAAAAAGAAAAAAAAAAAAAAAAACAGGCACGTTGAACGATAAAGGTACACAATCCCTGGTCTTTTTCCTTCTCTTCTCGTTCACCTATCTTTCTATTAAACAAGTAACGGGTCATCACTTTAAGAAAATCTCGAAATTCTCATTTAACAACAACAAAAAAAATCACAATATTTTCAAACTTTCAAACAGATGGTAAAAAACTGACAATTCTTAGCATTCTGTTTTTCGGAGTTTTAAGATTATCTGGTTCCATCAGTACTAAACTTCTCAACTTTTAGGTTCTTTCTTAATTCCGAGATATCTATACATTCCTTTAAATAATGGTTACTAGAACCAAAAGGATTTACTTTCCTGTCTTCTTTCAAATCTTTGGAAATATTCTGGAAATCTCCCATGCCCTGATAGCATTTGGATTACCAGTGGATGGTACGGTTTAAATTTTATTTCTGGGTTAGGCATAAAATCGTAAGTTACTCTTCCTTTTTTTGACACATACCATCTGTCAAACCATTGAAACTTTATTTTCTAAGGGTCGACTGTCTGTCTCTGCACATGAAAGCGGTAACTCACAAAAATAACAAACTAGGTAAATGGAGCTGCCTTGAAAGACTGTATTCCTCTTTCTAAAGAGGCTTTTTACTCTATTTATTCAGACACTGTGAAAGCTTTAGAGACACTCTAACTTTGCAAATTGCAGGCATCCTATTGCAATTGATATTCTTTGCTGTTTGAGAGATCTTGAGACTAAGGGGTATTACATCTTCTAGGGGGCAGAATAGAGTCGACCACAACAAATTCTGTCGATACTGCTACGTTCAGTGGTGGCGGGGTGGTCGGCTGTATGCAAAAAGAAGAAGGGGCTGGAATAGCCTGTTGGTAGGGCGTTGGACTCGTGTCCGTTAGGTTGCAAGTTTGAATCCTCCTTCCTCGTGTGTGGTGGTGACTGACGTATGTATAAATCTGTCGTGGTCAC
>JAPMOQ010046630.1:0-19340 GCA_026543055.1 Argiope trifasciata
ATAGATAGATAGATAGATAGATAGATAGATAGATAGATAGATAGATAGATAGATAGATAGATAGATAGATAGATAGATAGATTCAAATAATGAGAATAAACTTCAATGAAAAAATGATAAATGCCTATTACCTTTGTGTTTGGTCTGAGGTGTTTTTCTAAAACAGAAGCATCTCTCAAATCTACAAAAGTAATATCTATGGCCCCACATGCTTTCTTCAACTCTGAATAGGTTCTTGTACCTGTAAGATAAAAGAAACGTTTGAAAAAAAAATATTGATAAATTCTAAGGAAATGAAAAGGATATCTAACGATTATTCCCTAACATTATTTATTTACGGACAGTATAAAATAATTAACGAGGCGAAGTTTAACGGATATTATTAAATTGAAAATATTTCAGATTATAAATCGGGTGAAACAGTAAATGATCGTTTTAGACAATCTTAATTTGTAGGGTAGAGAAATAACTCGCTATGATTTCACGATGCAGATAATGTTTGGATTTGGGTAATATTTTTGATAATTTGCTATTTAAAAGATTATGTGAAAATTATTCAGTAATTCCTTACTTTCTGATGTGTTATAACAATTACATATAATGCTAAATTTGAATAAAAATACTATTAGCAAGCATTTTATGTTTTTGTTCGAATGTAAAAGTAAATGATCCATTCTATCCTTAAAATTCAGGCCTTTGAAGGATCATTGCCAGAGAGCTGAAAGATGTGTATTATGAAGTCATGACATACAAATATATTTGTCTACCATGTCTATTTATTAACTAAGATTTGGCTGCTCCAAATCTCAGCAAATAGTTACTTCTTGGAAACTAACTTTAAATTTAAAAAATTTAAAAGCATTAATTGAGCATAAAGATAATTGTGCATTAAAAATTTGATTAAAATTGAAATAAAAGTGGAAAGAAATTAAACCCAGCAAAATAGCAAAATTTGCAATTGGGCAGGGATTTAAGCTAGGCTTTTTTTTTTTGTTTGTTTGTTTTTTCAACGAGTAAGTTTCAGTCTGACTTTCGACAAAAAGTTGACTTTTCGAGACTCGGGGGGGATCTTCTAGAATTAAGATTATAAATTAATATACACGCACAAAAAGCCAGTATAATATCAGCAATGAAGAAATTTAAATAAACATGATCTAAATTCAAATTTAGTTAAAGAAATTTTCCGAAATACAAACAAACAAAATCAAAATTTGGAAGAATCAGGGTTAAGTAATATCTTTATATACAATATTTTTCCCTAAAAAATTATTTACTTAAAAGATTAGTTTCTTAAATTTTAACTTTAGCTTTAATTATATTTCATTTAGTAATTTCATATTAGTGTAAATAATATTTTTTTCATAATTTTAAATGGATTTTAACTAATAAATTAATTGAAATTTGATATTTTCACTCATTAACCTCGGAGTACATTATTACAGAAACATTATTTTCACATGAAATAATTTTTTAAAAGTTAGCTTCTAAGTTTCCTCAAACTTTTTTCCATCGTGTTATCCTCTAATTTTAACGTTAAAAATTTTACGCATATTAATAATAATCATTGTGTCTGTTGTTACCTTTATATCTGCTCGAATTGCTACGCCATTAAGTGCAACTTTTTGTATCGCTGTTTCTAGTGCTACATGTAAAAGTAATTTTTTTAAAAAACTTGTAAAAATATTCGAATTAAGCCTAAAATAATCTTTTTCTCTGATATTTTGGATTAAAAGTTTCTAATCTTCACCAAGTGTTTTTTAAAGCGATAATGACTAACGTTTTTATCAGATTAACGGACTTTCTTTAAAATTTCAAATTAAGAGTATTATCTTAATGGATAGGACGTTTTCAACTATGCTATCAAAAGTGGCATAAAATCTGCATATATTTTTATATGACTATAATTATTCAAGAACTTAGCTGAAAATCCAAGGAATTTATCAAAACATTCATCCAATTTTATTATAATAGTGAAAACCTATTTTTGCAAGTAATTTGGTTATATATAAATACATTAAATTTGAATATATATTAAAATGTCTCTAAATTGGTTTAGTACTTCTCTAAATTAAATAAAATAGTGAAAACCTATTTTTGCAATTAATTTGGTTATATATAAATACATTAAATTTGAATATATCTTGAAATGTCTCTAAATTGGTTTATGAAAGTTAAAAATATCTTACCATGATATACGGAATCAAAGAAGACTGCATGATCTCCATCTCCAATGAGCATAGATATGGATGTGATGGCAGCAGTTCCAGAAGGATAGCACAGACCTTGAACATCATTGTTAACATTATTGTAAAGCTTATAAATATGTTCCATAATTTATGCTTAACAATATATGTTTTTAATTTGAAAAAAAAAATATTATTTCTTGATTTAAAATTGTTGCTGAATTGCTCAATATTTTAATATTTATGCTTCTATTATTTTATAATAATTTATTTTAACTCATAAGATCATTCAGGTCTTTTACGTTAATTTTTATTTTAAAAAATAAAGTTTTAAATAAAATAAATAGAGCTTGAGCACAAATTCTCAAAATGAAAAAAAAAAAAATATTGGTGTAATATTCACTTAAAAAATTTAAATACTTGAAAAAGTTTCTATCAGAGTTAAACAAGGATAAGTATAATACAAGTAATGTACATATAGATTAAATAGCAAAAATTCTTTATTATTTAAGAAAGGAATAATTTGCTACAAAAGATCATTCACATTTTTTTCCCTTTCAGAATAATGTAATGATTACGTTTAAAAGTTGATAATTAATTAAAATCAATATATTTGACTAAGAAATATTAAACTATTTTATGAAATATATTAATTTGAAATGCAAAAATTGTAAGTATAAAAATTTGTAACGTATTTATTCTTAAATTCTTTCAAGGTATTAATCACTTAAAATTCTTTTAAAAGCTTATAAATTATTTCAAATTTGCGGGATAATATTATATTATATAATTTAGACATGATAAATTTAATAGCGATAAAATATCGAAAGTATATGGATTATTAACGAAATTATGGCTATGAATAGAATGAAAAAAATAAACACCTTATAATCAATAAAAGCCTCGTGAAATTATCGAAAATGCTTCACTATGTGAATTTGTTTTTTTTTTATTCATAAATTAAAGATTTTTTAATTCAAAACTCACAATACTTGGCTTTTTCTAGCGAAGCAATACATTTTTCCAAACGCAGCTTGCTTTCATTTTCTATCGTAATTTCCTAGAATAAAGAATATTTTCATATATTTCAAATATTTATGGTTTCCTGATTTTTTATTTATAATAAATATTGTGCAATTATATTACTATATAAAACACTTTCTTACCTCATCGTCGATGCTGTCTAATATAACAGAGGGCTTTTTAGTCTTACGCTTTTGTGGATCATCACCCCCATGTACAGCCCTTGTTTCAAATTCAAATTCCATTTCGTTGGTTAGCGTTTCCAGACGAAATCTTAGAAGGATACAAACACATAATCCTTTATGTCAATATCGAAAGGTTCTTGATAAATTATCTAAGGTGTAAAAATTGATTCTATTGTCTTGAAAACCCTTTAAGCGATAAGTAAGAAAGATAAAGCAGCAATTTTAACTGAGTCAGATAGTCGTGACGAAATATTAAATAATAAAATTAAAATTTGATTTTTTTATTAAAATTAACCGCTTTTACTATAGCATTTAAAAGAGGGAAAAAATTTTATGCCTGAATTCGAAGATAAAGCAAGCAAAATTGTAAAACAGAATATGCTAATAGTTTATTTATAAGTGAATTGGGACTTTTGAAAAATATAATTAAAGTTTATTGTTTCGGAGTTCCGTATATAAATATAATTATAACATGTCCCCTTAATATTATGCCCCTTATGTTTTAGCCCCTTAATATTATGATTTTTTTCTCACTTCCATATTTTTGATTTAAGTTATTTTTTAGATTTTAATACTGTAATAAAATCATTCATCCATTAAGTTTTGATTTTATTATTTATCACGGTTTTAAAATTTGTTGTTATGAATTCCTTTTATGATCATTATAATTTTAGCCTCTTCTATTATTTTCTACGCCTTAATACCAAGATTTTGTTATTACTTCCATATTTTTGATTTTTAAAGGCATTTTTAGCTTTTAATACTCTTATAAAAATTCTGTTTCTCAAAATTTTGATTTTATTTCATTTCAAATTTATATATATACTAGCCGCCTTTGGCGACCAGCTGGTTCGCCATGAGTAATGGGTTCTAACATTTTCAATTAAATCACATATTCATTAGCCTTGAAGTAACTCCGGGCATTGATTGGCCTGAAATTAATATTTTCTTTGAGATGATAGACGGAAAGTTCTAAAAGAAAGCGTTTTCCTAATAATATTCTTTAATTTTATAAATCAGTCAGTTTTAATGATTGATTTAGTAGACTGATTGATTTAGTAGACTGATTGATGTAGCAACTTTTATTTAAAATATTAATAAAAATATTTTGTAAAATATGGGTGACAGAGCAAAGTATGAAGAAATCTAAAAATCATTATTCATAAATGCATTGTTTAACTCAAACTTCATAAAATGTAATTATTTACTTCATTTAGATCAAATTAATAGTATTAAACAATATGTATGCCTATTAAAAATATTTTACAAATTGGCCATTGGAAAGGAATTTGAATGCATATCCTGTATAAATTCAATCCTGTATAAATAAAGATAATGTATTCAATTAATGATTTAAATATTGCAAAAGATCATAGAATCCTTTGCCTTGCATTTTTTAAAGAAAATATCACATTTTATATTTATTTTATTTTATCCAGTCACGTGCTAAAAGTTGCATTTCTTCCGATTTAATTTGCGACGATAGTTTTTTTTTATTTTTTTAATTTGAACTTCCGTCAAAATGATGGCAACACGGTGAAAAAAACTAATTTTTTCTCTTTGAGGTGCTCTTGCAGATTTTATAGAAACCTTAGCTTTGCATTTATTTTTTTAGAAACTATCACATTTTATAATGAAAAAAAAATATTGAATTAATGATACAGATATTGCAAACGATAATAAAAATATCCCATTAAGTCGGATTCCAATGCATATCCTGTCTAAATTCGATTAGGTTTACCGTAAAGAAGATTTATTGAAGTAATTATTTAGATATTGCAAACGATCATACAATCCTTTGCTTTTCATTTATTTTTTTAGAAAATATCACATTTTATATTTCTTTTATTTTATCCAGTCACGTGCTAAAAGTTGCATTTCTTTAGATTTATTTTGCGATGATAGTTTTTTTATTCGAACTTCCGGCATTCTTTTATTTTATCTCGTCACGTGATAAAAACATGGTAAAAATATTTCTTTAAAAATTCGTTAAAAATAGAAGCGTACGTTATAAATTTAAAACTTTGATACCGTTAGAAAGCTAATTTTTTACTCTTTAAATTGATATAAAAATCATGTTTGTGCGATCATATTTTCGGAAGTTATAACGGAAAAACGTCGAAAATTCCCTTAAATTTTAATTAATTCAAATTCTAATTAAAAATTCGAAAAAAGGGTTCCGAGGTGCACATTCCCGACCTCCAAGGTATACATGTATCAAATTTGGTAGCTGTAGGTCCAACGGTCTGGCCTGTAGAGCGCCAACACACACACACACACACGCACACACACACACACATTTAGCTTTATTATAAGTATAGATATAGATTAAACAGCCCGACTGCTTTAGAATAAATTTCATTCAAAATTTGATAAAAATCTTCTAAATTTAATCTATAATGCAAATACCTAATTTTATTTGTCCATCTCAAAACATTTTTGAATTTCGTGTTCACAGATATATACACTAATGGACAAACAAACAAAATTTAAAAAAAAATGCATTTTTCGGAATAAAAGAGACTTTGAAATATGGAGATTCGGTGTAATCTAGAGTTCGAATTTTTTAAAAATAAAACTATATCTATACTTTAAATAATATTATAATACTATACTACATCTATAATAATTTGGATATTTGACTCAAAAGTTGGGTATTTTCAATTCTAGAAAAAACAGTCTAAAAATGTAACTGCAGCGATTAATTCAGATTTCTTTAAAAGATTTATTAACTATATAGTAAAAATTCGGAAGTAGATTCATTGTGAATTTACTTTTTAGAAAAAAAAATACTAATCATCTCTGGTAACTTTTATAAAACTAGCAACATATATACAGATTTTACTTTAAAATTTTTGAAACTTGAGCCATCCAAATTTGAAATAATATTACTTGACTTAGATAAATGAAATTTGATAGAACAAAATAGATAATATGGTGCAACTTAACTAAGCAAAAAGCCTAATAATTTTTTTTGTACTCGTTAAAATCTTTATTTATTTTTCAATCAATAATAAGAATGAATAGCAGAAAATTAATAAAATAATTAAATCCTTGAAACCAATTATATTCCTTTACTTTCGAATATGTTCAAAAAGAAGAAGTAATACGTGTCGCCATCTGTTGACGAATACTAATACTATCACTCAAATTAAATTTCTGCATGTCTACAATCAAATGCGGTAAATAAAATTAATAATAATTTTGGAATGATATATTCTGATATATTATTAGGAATAGCTTATAAATTATAGTAACTTAATTATACATTATTTTTTAACATTAATTTTATATTCATGAATGATATTACTTTTGCCTGCTCATCAACAACGGACACTATTAGACATGACAAAACGCTATCATGTTTACTGATTCTTTGCTTTATATTTATCATTAATATTTTTCACAGATTTCAAATATTATTATGGTTCAATTTTTTTTGGAAAATAATGTGAGTTATTCTGAGAATTCGTTTAACAATTATTTATGTAATCTAGTTAAAATTTTTATAATTTTTCTGATTCTTCATTCATTAATTATTTTTAATGCCAATTTTTTGATATTTAGTTAATAGGTTAAATTTTATTTTTATTATAAGTTTATGTTTTTTTTAAGATATTATTTTTAAAAAAAGTAAAGTAATTATTTTCAATCAGTGTCGTTTCACATGAAATGCAGAATTAAAATAAATAAATCAATAGAATTTTTAAATTTCTATTTTCTAAACTTTTACATATACTTTGATTAATCACATATAAAATTTAAAAAAAGTCTGAATATTATAATTTAACGTCATTTAACAGATGTTAAGTATCTGGATATGTTGGAAATATTATTTTCACAACTATTTTTAGCTGAAAAAAAATTGAATAATTTTTTATTTTTATTTTGATTTATTACTCAATACAGTATCTGTAATAAATTTGGAGAAATGTAAAAAATTAATAGCTTGTCATTAATTTATGATAATTCTTGAAGAATAAAGATTAGAATATTTTAATAAACAAATTAACAAATAGAATTTGAAAATGTTGATCTCTGATCTCACATTTAACGATAATATTAGCAAATATTAAAATTTAACGTCGTTTAACAGATGGCAATTACCTGGATGTATCGAAAGTATTATTATTTTGCCAACTATTTTTAGCTGTAAAAAATTTGAATTATTTTTTTTTTTATTTTGATGTATTACTAATTACATTATCTGTAAAAATTTTGAAAAAAAAAAAAAATGCAAATTTTTAATAGCTGGCCATTCATTTATGATAATCTTTGAAGAATAAAGGCTAAAATATTTTTATAAACCAATTATTGATTAGAATTTGAAAATTCTGATCTCTGTATTTTCAATCTAGGATCCGAAGTCTCATGGAAGATTTTGTGTATCACAAGCAGATGATGCAAAGTTTGAAGAGCTCTGTACGAGAACTGGAAAGATTGATGAATTACTCCCATGTTCATTTGGAAAATATACGGCATCTAGCGAACAGAGAAACTTCAGGTGAAATTCCGGAAAGCTTCTAATGTTCCATTCATTTTATTGCTAATATTTTCTAAAGTGCTAATTCTGTTTTCCAACTTGATATTAATTTTCTTCTATTGTAACGTGTACTATAGGATGTCCCCACAGTTTTGCGAAACATTCTGAATGTCACACAATATCATTGATAATATTAATACAAAAAGTACTGCTATATTGCTACGATATCTTGATATTATTGCATGGCATATAAAGTATTGAGCAATAACATAGAAATATCGTAAAGCACTGCACTTGTAACATAAATATCTTGTCCAAAATGGTATTATATTAAATGATATTCGCAATATTGTATAATAGTGTTGAATATTGAATTATTATATAACATTACACAGTATTATATAATATAATATACTGCAAATTTTTATTACCTGTGCGTAAAGAAATACATTTTAAAAGTACCTACTAAAAAGAATATATTGTAGCAATTTTGCAGAGCACCTTATCCTAACCTATTATCACGACAATATTGTTACGATATCTTCACAATATTGGTGGACGTTCAGAATATGAAACAACATCGTGGAGATATCCAACAGTACTAATAGGGTAATAAAGCATACATATTTCATTTATTAAATGGTATATTTTTAATATCTAAAATATTGATCTGATAATGTATAATTATGTAGATAATATAAAAATAAGAATGAACAAGAAAAAAAGGATTTAAAATTTTAATTTTATACTAAATATACTGCTGCATTTAGAAAAAAAAATGGTAATTGGAAGAATGGAATTTTCAAGAATCCTGTTCTCAGAATAGAAAGAACAATTCGAACTGAGTTTAATTTTTTTAAAAAAAGTCAGTGTTGTCAATTTATATGAAATTACAGAGATATGGTAAAAGTATGCGCACGCTATTCCACATCACGTTGCTTTACATAAGCAGGTACAATAGGCCAATAAAATTTAATTGGCCTTACAACTTTCATGTATCGAAAGAATAAACTGACTATGGCGTCTTTATAAACTTGTAGACAAAACGCCAACCAAAATGATAGATATATAACACATAAATTAATTAAATTTACTTAATTTATATATTATCAAGAATCCCATTATCATAAAATACTCCATAACTCTGCTACGATATATAAAAAGATGGCATGCATTCAGAATGTCGGACAACATCATGGTGATATCATACAATATCTTGTGCTGATATATGGATCTTAAGTTGTGAACTCGCTTAAAATTTATTCTTTTTATAGATATGAGTAAGCCGTTTCTGTTAAATTTATTTTTATTAATAATTAGATGTCTAAAGAAAGAATTAGATGTTTAAAAAATGGGCCTTCAGCGTGTACCTAACAATTTAAATTTCTCTCTCTCATGAATATTTCATTCAAATTGGCTTGCATTTTCAGTTACCTCCACTTGGGACTCCATGGCAGATCCTGGAAATCGAAGTTTGCCTCCTGTCATGAATATTCTGTCTCGAAGGTCACCTTATCCGGGAACAAGAGTGCAACGTTTTCCTGTGCCAGACAAATACGTTCCCTGGGAAGTCATGTGGATTTCGTACGATCCAGTGGCATTTACTCAACAGAGACCAGATTTTCCAGTTACTTTGCAACCGCACGTTGATGAAGATATTTTGCTGTGAGTACATAATATATGAAATAAATTAGAACACGAGATCTAATGAATTGTAAAATTGTAATAGGAGGCTGTGCCAGAAAAGGGGAAAAGAATTTACAACTATAAATTTGATGATAAAACGTTTTGTGGAATATATTGTTACTTTATTTATTCATTTTAACTCACAGTTGCGTACTGTTTCTGATTACGATTTATGTTTAGATGTATATAGATTATTCTTGAATATTTATTTTTTATAGGTGTATATATAAGTCGAGTAGTAAATTTATTTTTAAACATTCTAGGGTAGACCATAACTGATTTTTAAAATATAAAACAGGTCGATCTATAATACAGGTTCCAGTCAGCTTAAAGCTTTCTTTAAAAACTTGTCGTTGGTGACATAGACTCTTTAAAAACTTTTTTCTAAAAGTGGATAGTCAAAGAAAGTATTTCCAACATGTTATGTTTTATTAATTATTATAACAGTGCAAAGAATAATACAGGCAAAAATTTTTATGCTTTTGAAAGTGATTCTATATTTATTACGAATTATAGAATTGGTTGAAAAGATTCAGCAATTTCCATTCTATATTTATATTTTGCATTTTCGAAGCTTTGATATATATAGAATCGAGCGTAGAAAAGTTATTCAAAACATTACAAGGAGATCAGAAATAAATAAATTACAAAAATTGGGATAAAACAAAAGGGATCACTATGATAGTGAAATAATAGGCTGTAGATCAAATTTACTTTTTATACCTGCATTTTTGTCACGGATAGAATTTTAGCATATTTAAGAGATGGTGAAGTCACTATGAACATCTAGAACCTTTGAGAATTTAAATCTATCCATACTGAGAGGCTCCAATCTACTGTCTAATAAAACTAAGATGGGCGCTAGTGACAATTGGATATCATTATGAAATTTCAGCCTTTTCCGTTAAGATGATATTTAATAGCCATCATCGTTGTAGGTTACATTTTATAAATCGATTCTTTTAAAATAAGGGGTGTCATTTCCTTTTTGTAGGGAAATCTTACAAAGAGAAATTCTGACGATTCAGTATCCTAAACTCGAATGATCTCAAGGCGAAGAGAATTCTCAGGTAGCGACCAACTTAGTAAATAATGTCATCATTTGATTGGGAATGGGCAACAGTCATTCTGAATTGTTCAGTATACATATAATCTTAAAACTTGGTGATGTATATATCAACTTCAATCTTCATCTCAATACCCTTCTCACTGATTTACAATAATTTTTGTTGTAGCACAAATTTGAAATTTAAAAATTAAAATGTCTCGATGATATAGACAGACAGAATCACATTTTGAGGATATATCAAATATATGATGATATATTTTTAATAAATTTGTGCAACTGCAAATCATACATTTTTATCTTCATTTTTTGTTTTGTAAATTATCATTCTTGGTTGGGAATATAATTATATTTTACTATTTTTAGATTAAGAGAAAAGAATGGACCCCAGCAAGCACTTCCTGTATACTCTTGGAACAGCGTGTCTGTCAATCCAGCCGGAATTGGGTTGGACAGGCAATCCTGGATAACTGTGAGTGATGGGTCGGCGCTCGTTTACAAGCTGGACAGTGAGGGCGTGCCTCAGTAAGTGTTGAAATTCAGCTGCTAGAAATATACTTCAAGATTAGGATTTCTAAATAAAGTATTATTGTATGTTTATTATTGAATTAAATACAAAAGCTATTTTTAAAAATTGAAACATGCTTTTCTCTCTAGAGATGAAAAAATTATTTTAATCTTCGTATATTTCTGTTTCAGAGCATGATCAATATTCATCACTTAGATATTTCTAAAGTTGTTCGGTTTGCAACTAATTATAACTAACATATATTGAAGGGATGCTGAATTAATGATCTTCGTATCTCAAACGAGGATAAACGTATATTCTAGAGTGTTAATGGTAACCCTATTAGAAATTCGAATTTCAGTGTTTCTTTTAGAACATTCAATTCACAGAAGTTAACAATCTTAATACAAGTGAGTAGAAAAATCTATGTTTAAAAGCAGTAGCATAAAATGCTCGGATAGAGCTTACCGGGATACAACATTGCAAAGAGAAGATTCGCTGAACTCGACTCCTTTTTTAAGCTCTCGTAACAGAGATCGAATATTCTAGAAGAAATTCGAATAATATCCGAATTTAACCCGGATATTATGCATTTGTTTTTGAACTTATAAGCTTTTTACCGTACTTTATTTGGAACGAACTTTCCATTACTAAAATTTTAATAATATTGGGAAAAATGTGATATTTCGAACAATTTTTTAGTGAAAAAATATAACGAATTTTTAAAATCCTTCCTTGGTGCATATACACTTCGCAAAAGTAGCTAAGTACATATTTGGTAACTCTATATCCAACGAACTACCCTCTAAAAGTTTTGTTTATTTTTCATCACAGGGTTTTGAATAATGTATATTTCATGGCGTAATTTACAGATAGTAAAACATAAAATAAATATTATTATGCAAGTTTACATTATAATATTTTATGCTCTTATAAATAGAATTGATATGTCATATAATTGCAGAAATCCAATGGGGAGAACTGGACTTAGAGGAAGAGGCTCTCTACCACGGTGGGGCCCCAATCATTATGTTCATGCGATAATCACAAGGTATGAAATACATTTAGAGTAACTGGCATGCAGTTCAATACCCAATTTTACTGCATTATAGTAAAATTTAAAAATAAATATAAATAACTTCTCTGATAATGCAATATATATACATACTAATAAAATGTGTACAGTTATTTTTGTTATTTTCTACTTTTTAATCTGTTTTTCTTTATTCGTTTTATAAAATTCAGAAATTTTGTAACCGATTTTTTTCATGTTGATAACTAGGAATTTTTTTCTTAAAAAGATACTAGTACATAAGGTACGAACTATTAAGCAAAATAAACTAACTTACTCGAAAAAAATAACGTAGGAACTTGCTGTCTAGTAAGTTAAAAGTAGTTTCTAAAAACCAAATAAAATAAAACATTAATTAAATTCTGCAAATAATTAAATATTTATTGCCTTTGACATTTATTATATTTCAGTTAAGCTGCCTATGCATAGTTTAATGTTCATGAGTTTCATCAATAATGTTCTTTTAAACAAACTGTCTTTGGCCTTATATCGTGTTATTTTCATACTCTTACATTCGTTCTTTTTATTACGTAAGTATCTATTTATTATTTTCAATTGCCAAGAATTAGAAGAAAAAATCCGAAAAACTAAACCCAACTTATTAAAAAAAATTTAAAATTTAAAATTTAAAATAAATTTGTTAAAGTGTTTTGGAAGATATTTAGAATAAAAACTAAAATCACAATGCATTTTTAATAATAATTTTTTGTTAGAATTTTTAGGAAGTTATTTTGAAGAAAAACTAAAACCATAATGCATTTTTAATGAAAATTTTTTTAGGAAGTTATTTTGACGAAAGACCAAAATCACAATGCATTTTTAATTAATTGCCTTTCCAGTACAACATTCTCACTCTCTAAATTATAATTGCATTATATTGGTAAACTGTTGTTTAAAGGTAAAGGGACAGTTTTCATATACAAACAATTTTTCTTTAATGCTAATAAAGATCATTTCCTCTCAGAAAGTAAATGAAAAATTGATAACAAAATTCCATTTTTATAAATATGATACAAATATATCCACAGTATGATTTCATGTAAATTTTTTCCTTTGTTTTCTCTCTCTCTCTTTTTTCTAGATTTCAAAAGGCAAGAGAAGCATTTTTGGCTACAAAAGGTTTAGAATTTGTGGTTTTATGGACAGACAGAAGATTTCAGCTGTCGATACCAGGGGTATGAAAAACTTTAAAAGACTAGAACATGTGTCCGTTTAGAAGGGCTATCTTGTCAAAAGTCTCTTAGATACGATAATCACATACTAATTTACAGAAATAGTAGTCTCAATATCTAAGTGCTCAAAAATGAAATAAAATTTGTTGCACACTTTAGATGTAAATATATAATATAAGGGTCGTTAAAATGAAAAAGTGAGAAACGTCGTAACAACGTAATCCTTAGTGTATTTGCCTTTGCCGTTATGGGAGAACATAGCGGGACATCTAGGGATGCGACTGGAATCTCAGGTGTAGATTGGAGTATGCGCAAGAGAAAGCAGCTATTTTTATAAAGAGCGCCGTTCAAGAGTAGTGCAACTGTTGAATTCCTCGAGCTCAGAACTATTAACTCCGATGTGTACTCTTCTTCTTGCATACAGCCGACCACCCTGCCACCACTGAAAGTAGCAGTATCGACAGGATTTGTTGTAGTCGACACTCCGATGACTACGTAGGTCCATCAAGAACAAAAGACCGGGACTACTCAGGCTGGGTTTGGTTGGTTGTGCTGTATGATAATGCGCGTCCTCGTCTTTAGGGTCACACACACGTCACACGTCACAGGTCACACACACTCGATGATCCTTCCTACATGTTTTTGGAATTCGGAAATGTGTTCACGTTCAAACTCTGTGATTTTTATGTGTTTGGTTCCTTGAAAATACATCTGAAATAGAAATGTTTTAACTCAGACGGTGAACGTAAGGACGTCGTGAAGGACTGAATCTCGTCACTGCCACAGGAAATTTTGGGAACAAGGAGTCTTTCAGCTCGTAATTAATGGGATCGTTTTTCAGAGACCTATGGTATATACTTTGAATAAATTTTCATTTTTACCCACAGTGGCGTTTCGTACCTTTTCATTTAAACACCCTTTATAATAAAGAAAATACTAGAAGAAAGTACTAACATTAATATTTGATTAACCATGAAGAGATAATATTATAAAATATCCAGGATTTAAATATTTATTGTAATGATTGTTTTATCATAAAGGATATATTTTTTCAATTAAAAAAATCTCGTAACAAGCATTTTTTAGCATAGATACTACTATTTCTAATAATAGAAGATTATATATTATTTTCTCTCTTAATTGTTTCCTCAGGGATTCGTAGCTGGTGAACATAGGTACGAAGTCATCAAGTCCATGTTTAAAAATCAGCTCGTAGGAAATGCGGTTTGGATGGATTCAAATTCTGTCACAAAGGTTGGTCATTATATAGTATCACGTAGATTGGAAAAAAAGTCACTTTTATTAATAATATTTTTAAAATATGAACAGTATAGGTCGTTACTTTTTTTTTTCAGTTTTTCCGTGACTGTGTCGTGACAAAATCAGAATTGTCAGAATCCACAGAGAGTTTTCCGAATATTTTGGAAAACGAGGAAATTCTGAAACCCTTGTGTGAAATTGTTCACAAAGGGTACATGGACGATCCCTGCAATACAGACCAAGCTTGGAAAGAAGTGGAATTATGGCACGTTCATTTTGATATGCCTGAAAATGTATCTGAAAAATTACAGGTAAAGGGGGCTTATAAATTTCTTACACTTTAGAAAATAAAATATATGTGTAGGAAATTGAAGTCTCAAATTGAAATGAATTATTTCAAAAGTGAAAAAAAATGCATAAATTTGTTTATTTACACAAAATCATTTGAAATGGTTTTGACGGATTTTACGAGTGAGTAAATCAAATAAAACAGTGGAAAATTCTCCCCAAAACATTATCGCATCCTCTTTGATAAACTTGTCGTGCCAGGAAACGCCTTACAAGGCATTATATACAATAGTACAAATTTTTAACTTTTGGCATGAATTTACATTTTAAATCTATCGCGTCATCTTTGGCGAGTAATGATTAAGCCTGGCATGTAGTTAGTAACACCGTTTTGAATTATCAACTTTTCTGACTGATAGATTGATAAGGCATAGTCAGATTTGTCTCAGGCATTCAACATGTGTCTACACTATAAATCTTAAATTGATGTACCGAATCTAATGCGCTTTGTTTTATAATTATCGTGTCAACTTATATTCAAACAATCGGGCAGTCGGACTTCCTCTGAACAAATTTTCTCAAATTTGATAGAAATCTGCAATTGGTGTAAAGACTATATAACATATTAAAATCGTCTAGCTTAAAGTATTTTTGAGTTATCCTTCTTAGTCAGACGGACATTTACCCAAAATGTGTTTTTTGTACTCAAGGAGGTTAAAAATTCGAAGATTCATCAAAATCTCGAGTTCGAATCTTTTAATGATCACTATACTTTCTCTATGCCAAGTATACGATAAATTAAAAATATATGATAAACTCTTAGAGTGTATTAATAAAACCAAAAGGATTCGCATGAATATAAGAGCATCTATTGGAAAAATTATATTTCTGAAAGTAAGAGCAACTGTTTGCCATAAAATGAATTAATAGTTCACTACACATAATTCTAATTGACATGTCATTCATCACAAGTTACTAGGGGATTTGAATTCATTGTTACAAGTTTCAAGAGTAAATCAAACAAATTAAAACGTTTTATAAATATACGAGTCAAGCTGATAAACTTGAAGAATGGATCAGTACAACTAAAATTATTCACATAGAAAACAAGAGCATATTGTCTTGTGTTTAAACTAGTAGTCAGGTCAGTTTAAATTAGAGAGTGCATTAACAGTTTACTAAACATTATTGTAATGAATATATTATTTATCACAAGCTACATGATAATTTGAAATTTCCATTACAATTTTCAAGAATTAATCAACCAAATTGAAAGATCTGATAAATATTACTATTTAATTAGCCAAACTGAAACATCTAACTATCTTTAAAAATGGATCAGCAAAACTAAAATGATTCGCATAGAAAACCAGAACATCTAGGCAAAATCGTCATTTTTTTAGACTTGATGTAAATGTTTGATTCAAAATGAATTTACAAACCACCAAACTTTTTATTCTAATCAATGTGTTATTTTCCAAAAATCATAGAATTATGTGAAATGGTTGGGGCAAACTTTATGAGTGAATCGATCAAATAAAAATGTTTGCTGAACTTTACGAGGGAGTCAACCAAGCTAAAATATTTGGTAAACTAAGAATTGATCAATAAAACTAAAAAGATTCATATAAACTCAAGAACATTTAAGTGAAAACGTCATGTATATAAACTAAAGGTAAGGTTTAAAAAAAGAGTTGACAGTTCATTTAATGTTATTCCTGGCAAAAGCTCCTTTTAAGTAAAGGGACTTTAGCAATTTGTTTTTCCTGTGTTTGGTAACAACGTCAATATCCAGCAATGGATTAATGTAGACGGTAACACTTTTATGCAACGTGTCACTCTTATCCCCGGGATAGTCGTTAAAGTGTAGCACATCGTTAAATATTGTCGCTTGATTGTCGATTTGCATCACGTAGGGAAATGCGGGCATTGATTGGATTTTTGTATGCCAGCACAGTAAAAGGATAGCTGTTTGTCGCGAAGCAAGACCTACGAATTGATAACACTCGACCATATTCTGCCCAACAACCAATCGAAGCATTGAAGTAATTGCAATTCGAATTGATACAAAACCTGTCAAAGTTTAGACCTGGCTTCAAGCTATTTTCATATGTTTGGACCATTGAAGAAAGTGCTATGAGATAAATGACGTGCAGCCGCTGAAGAAATCATTTATTCGGTGCAAAATTGATTAAAAATACAACTAAATTTTTTTTCCTGACGGAATCTTTGTGAAGCCTTGGGTAAAGTGCGTTAAAGTTTAGAGAGGTTATGTAAAAAAATAAAGTATGTTTCAGTTTTCTATCATTAGAATAAATGTACATTTTTTTCAAATATCAATTTACTTGTTGACTCTCTCTTAATTCATGGTGACGTAGGCATCATTTTTAAAATTGTGTTAGATATCATTAATAATATTTCATTTTCCACTTGCAATATAAATTATTCCACTTTTCCAATATAAATTATTTTTCTGTTTATTTATTTTACTTGTTTGTAATTCAGACTTCTATGGGATGGAGACTAATAACGGAAGATGCCTTCTTCAAACTGCCAGCTGGTCAAGCAGTTCTGCTTCAAGATATCGCCCGAAAAATGAAAGCTACAATTTTGTGAAGAAACATTTCATTACTTTGTACAGAAAGATTGTTGTTTCACTCATTGGAACGCACATTATAATTCATTTTCATTTGTTGAATTTTTAATTATTATTCATTAAGCTGTTCATTCAAATAAAGTTATTTAATTCATTAAATATTACTGATTAATCTTATTTTACGTTATTAATCTTACGTTACAGCATGAAATTATTTATATTTTGTAAACAGAATCACTTGTTTTAACTTCGAAATTATATGCCGATGGAAAATTCAAAAATTATTTTAAGAGTATAACTAAATATGGGGCATACACAATTCAAATTATCAAATTTTAAAACTAAATTATAATGAATGAGTACTTTTATAGACTTCATTATTTGATATAAAGATTGCCAAAAATTTAGAAAAAATAACTAATTTGCTTTATAAAAAGTTATCCCGAGAAAATGAGTACTTTTATAGACTTCATTATTTGATATAAAGATAATCAAAAATTTAGAAAAAAATAACTAATTTGCTTTATAAAAAGTTATCTCGAGAAAAAGGAAACAAACACAGTCACAAAATGCAAAGTATCTCAATGTTTCCATAACAGGGAGAAAACACTTATTTAATACATTTTGACACAATCTATGACTGTAAAATATGTCGCAGTTTTTCAACAGAATAACAGAATTTCTTAGAACAAACTGCAAATTTGGATTCACACTTTTATAATTCCACAATAGATGGCGCTCTTAAATCGTCGAATTGATAAGACATGAGACAAACTAAAATGATTACGTTTTCATGCGTTTAGATCAAACGCTCACACACACACAAAAAAATGTTACATTTAACCTGGATGAACAAGTTCAGCCTGCATAGGAAAAATTATTTTTTATCATCGTGTTGCCATCACGTTGACAAAAGCTCAAATTAAAAACATCAATTATACCTGAAAATAAATTTAAAAAAAATACAAGTTTCAACATGTGTCTGTAAAAAAACGAAATAAATAAGAAATATGAAAATTTTTAGAACAATAAATACAAGGAAAAGTTTTGCAATTGTTTGTTTATGTATATATACTACCTATTCAATTATTCTGAATTAACATTTAAGATAAATATAATTAATATGAGAGATAAGCTGTACTGAGATTCAACAATTAATTTCTTCATTGTTAATAGTAAGAATACACATCTAACAAGAAAAATAGTGTCGATGGAGTAATAAACTATATTTTATGCAGTTTGAATAACATTTAGTAAAACCGTCTTTAACATTTTAGATGAAAAGAAAGATTCACTTGTGACTAAATTATTAAAATTTAAATATTCTTCTTCTATACTTATAATAAAGCTCAATGTGTGTGTGTGTGTGTGTTGGCGCTCTACAGGCCAGACCGTTGGACCTACAGCTACCAAATTTGGTACATGTGTACCTTGGAGATCCGGAATGTGCACCTCGGAGCCCTTTTTTCGAATTTTTTATTAGAATTTGAATGAATTAAAATTTAAGCGAGATTTCGACGTTTTTCCGCTATAACTTCCGAAAATATGATCGCATAAACATTATTTTTACATCAATTTAAAGATTAAAAAATTAGCCTTCTAATGGTATCAGTGTTTTAATGTATAACTTAAGCTTCTATTTTTAACGAAATTTTAAAGAAATATTTTAACTATGTTTTTTAGCACGTGACTAGATAAAATAAAAGAATGCCGGAAGCTCAAATAAAAAAATTATCATCGCAAAATAAATCTACAGAAATGCAACTTTCAGCACGTGACTGGATAAAATAAAAGAAATATAAAATGTGATATTTTCTT
>JAPMOQ010046641.1:14949-39929 GCA_026543055.1 Argiope trifasciata
AATGGAAAGTTTGAAGATTAGTTAAGTAAAAAAATATTATTCTTATTAACGAATTTAATAGTTTGCAATAATATTTATAAATATATTGTTGGTTTTAACCTCAGTATTTCTTGTATTGCTATATTGGTTGTATTTATTTTATATATTATTTAAAATACTACTGAATTCACATTAATTTTTTTTCTGTTTAGAATTTTATTTTACTTTTTATAAAAAGAATGCGTCTCTTTATCTTAAATTTTATTTCTTTATAATAATTTAAAATTTTAAAAACTGCTCTTTTATACTGTATTACTTTTATTAATTTAAATAAAGCTCATTTTAAATTATTATAAAATCTATAAAAATGAAATTTTCTCAAAAAATTATCAAATAATGTTTCAAATATGTCATTTTTAAAAAATTAATAATAAGTGTAGACAAGTTAAATCGGTATTTCAGAATTTGTGTATTACTTTAATCTTGCTATCTACTTGATTTTGTTCAGTTATTGCAGAATTTATTTGTTCCTACTTGGTTTTTATTATCTTGCAAATTTCATAAATTATTAATATGAACTTTTAAACCAAATATATTTTCTACATGTAACATTTTTGTGAGATTTTTAGAGAAATTGTTATTTATTTCAATATTTGCCTCCATTTCTTTAAATAAAATCTTTCATATCGTGTTTCTCACAACAGCTTTTTCGACTTTTGGGCGAGCAAACATGTGATATTCTTGATTCAAAACATGAATCAGCAGTTCATACCATTAGAAGGACAAACGAAGGTAACACATTTGAGAAGCCGTCATTTCTATCTGCCTCTAAGTGCATCAAACTATGGGACGGCCATCTTGTGCAAACAATCTTGTTTCCCAACTCAACAATGGCTAACGAATCCCCGAAGTCTGGTCTTCAGATAACTTTGATGTATTTGTTGTAGTATTAAATTCCATCTTAAACATTTTAAAGAGAATAATGGATTGATATCGAGATTTTTTTTGATTTTAAGTTAATATTTGAGCAAATTTCATGAGTGATTTTTTTAAAATTAATGTTTTATTTATCAGATTTGAAAATTATATGTTCATATGATTTATGAACAATCGTTTATAAAATGGTTTTGCAATTTTTCTTACTAATATCAGATGTATGTAAGAATTTGTCTTGCCATGTTTTTTAGATATAATATTGTTAAATTGTGTCAATATTTTAATTGTTAAATTGTGTTAATATTTTAATTGTTATATTGTGTTGATATTTTAATTGTTAAATTATGTTGATATTTTAATTTTATTCTTTGTTAAATCTTTACAAAGTATCTTAAAACTGTGGCATTATTTTACTTTTATGTAATTTTAATTTTAAGTCTGATATTTATGCCTTTAAATTTATTTCATAGCAAATATATTTATTAGAATTTGCACCAACTGCGACATCATTTAAATTTTGCTTCTCTAGTTTAAAAATAACTATAATATAATAATTACATTTTGACAGATGAGGATTTTATATTTCATCTTAAAAACACTAATATAGATATTGCTATTAAAATATTTTTAAGTCAAGGACATACCATTCTGTTTCTAGTATAGAGTTAGACGCATTTATCCGGTTTTTTTTTTCTTATATGAAATTTTAATTTCTGACCCAATTAAATTGTATATCTTTTCAACAACTCATTTCTATTATTTTTTTCCCCATTAAATTTCTGTTATATATATATATATATATATATAATATCTGTAGAAAACTTTCATTTTTATTTTAACTCCTAATATTTTAAAAATTAATTAGTTTAAAAAAATTTCTGCATGTTTGGAAACGTGCCATTTTTTTATTTTTATTTACAACATAAATTCGTAAGTTCATGAAGAAAATAGCTATAAATGTTACTGCTTAAGATTTTCAAAAATGATAATAATATTTAATTAACTGTGAAGAAGTTCACTGTTTTATATTTTACAATTTAGTTTATCTTAAAAAAATGAACTTTTAAAAAGATTTTGTATAATGCTATTTTTTTATGGTTGCATTTTAAATAACTATTATAAATAGAAAACAAATGTTATATGTATATATTATATATACTTTAGACACATTACTCATGACATGTTAATAATTATTAAATCAAATTAAAGACACAAATGTATGAAATGTTTGAATGTAAGATTTTAAGTAGCGAAATGCCAGTTCATTTCTACAGTTGTTTATATTTTTTTAACAAATATTTATTTTTATATTGTTTTTTAATGATAAAAGTATCTTCGATAACCTGCTGTTCTTTAAAATAATACAGCTATCAAACAAATAGATCTAATTTTTCCAAGCGAAATGGATTGAATTAAATTACTTATATGATTATGCTTTGGATGCACACTGCCGAAATCTGTACATAATATGCTGCGTTTTGTATAAATGTTTCTTACTTTTATGCTGTTATCAAATTGTGCCATGAGAAGAGAATAAAATATTTTTTTTTTGTATGTGTTTAGAATTTTTTTCCTTCAATATTTATCTATACTTATAATAAAGCTCAATGTGTGTGCTACCAAATTTGGTATATGTATACCTTGGGGGTCGGGAATGTTCACCTCGGAGCTCTTTTTTCGAATTATTAATTAGAATTTGAATTAATTTAAATTTATGCAAAATTTCGACGTTTATCCGCTATTACTTCCGAAAATATTATCGCACAAACATATTTTTTGCATCCATTTAAAAATAAAAAAATTAGCTTTCTAATGGTGTCAGTGCTTTAAAGCATAACATAAACTTCTATTTTTAACGAATTTTTAAAGAAATATTTTAACCATGTTTTTTTGAGAACGTAACTGGATAAAATAAAAGAAAACAATGCCGGAAGTTCAAAAGAAAAAAAAAACTATAATCCTGAATCAAGTCTAAAGAAATGCAACTTTTAGCACGTGACTGCATAAAATAAAAGAAATATAAAATGTGATATTTTCTAAAAAAATAAATGCAAAGCAGATATTTCTATAATCGTTTGCAACATCTAAATCATTAATCCACGTTTTGTGACGACTGATACCAGAACGCGGGTCACGTGCCAGTGCGTTTTGTGACGACTGATACCAGAGCGCCAGTGACGTACTAGTACGGGTGAGTGTAACAACATGGTTTGTTCGTGGAAACAAAAATAACGATATATACAGAAAAACGAAGCCGAATGTTCTTGGTTGTTATTTATATGTTTCTATCTCTATATTTGTTTATATATTTCGATATAAAATACGAAACATCGGTTAAAAAGTTAAATAATTTCTGATCTATTCAGATTGATCTGAATGACTAAATGGACGCTCCAAACGCCCGGTACCATTCCGCAGCGAAATGGACCCGCACACGGTGTGTTAATATGAATTTTAAAACGCTAATAAAAAAACTTATGCGTAAGATATAGTTTATTATTTATGGAAGTTTGAAATTCATTTTACGAAAATCTGATATTTAATCCAATAAAAGAAATAAGTTTTAGTAAAGAATACTTTTTAAATACACTTAAAATAAACATAAGCTTTTTTTTGAGGTTCTGCTAACAGTTTTTGAGTTCTAAAAGGAGCCAAATTTTGGCTTCATGGATATGGCTGGTTAACGGATGTTTGATCTTCAATTAATCAACTTTTAAAAAGCTGGAGAAAGATGTAAACACCCGATGAAAAAAATTATTAAATTGTCCGACTAAGTTAAAAACACCAGTTACCGACCACATTGGTGAATTTTATTTTTCATTGTTATTTCTTATACACTGATGGAAAAAAAATCCTAACACCAAGAAAAAAATATTGTTCAGTAATGAAATTTTAGGAATACATTTGTCTAGGTAACATATTTAATTTATTAAAGTTTCAAGATCACAGGTAGAGCCATTTCAAATGTGAAATGTTGGTACATTAGTAACCGGTGTAATCGCCAGAATTTTGAATGCAAACGTTCATGCATTGTGTCGTACAGGAGTCGAATATCAGTTTGTGGGATGGAGTTTCATGCCTGTTGCAC
The DNA here is from genome assembly GCA_026543055.1 of Argiope trifasciata. Taxonomy (NCBI): domain Eukaryota; kingdom Metazoa; phylum Arthropoda; class Arachnida; order Araneae; family Araneidae; genus Argiope; species Argiope trifasciata. The sequence goes on from JAPMOQ010046641.1 coordinate 18,953, forward strand.
TTGGGAGGTCAATGCAGGGACGGTTAATGCTGGTTGTGGATTACGCTGGAGTTGTCGTCCAATGATGTCCCATACGTGCTCGATTTGAGAAAGATCTGGTGATCTAGCAGGCCAAGGCAACATGTCGACACTCTGAAGGGCATGTTGGGTTACAACTACGGTATGAGGACGAGCGTTATCCTGTTGGAAAACACCCCCATGAATGCTGTTCATGAGTGGCAGCACAACAGGTTGTATCACTAGACTGACGTACAAATTTGCAGTCAGGGTGCGTGGGATAACCACGAGAGTGCTCCTGCTGTCATACGAAATTGCTCCCCAAACCATAACTCCAGGAGTAGGTCCTGTGTGTCTAGGCTGCAGACAGGTCTCTAGCAGGCGTTCACCTGGCCTCCTTCTAATCAACAAAGGGCTATCACTGCGACTAAGGCCGAACCGGCTTTCATCAGAAAACACAACAGATCTCCACTCCGTCCTCCAAGGAACTCTAGCTTGACACCATTCACGTCGCAAACGGCAGTGGTTTGGAGTCAGTGGAATGCACTGTACAGGGCGTCTGACTCGGAGCTGTTCTTGAAGTAACCGATTTGTAACAGTTCGTTGTGTCACTGTGGTGCAGCTTGAATTTCAGCTGCAGACGCAGTACGATTAGCCACAGCCATACGCCGAATGCGACGGTCTTCCCTCTCAGTAGTACCACGTGGCCGCCCGGAACCTGGTCTTCTTGAGGCTTCCCTTGACCACTGCCGCCAATACTCATGCACAGTGGATACATTCCTGCCAAGTCTTTCAGCAATATCGCGGAAAGAAAACCCTCCTTCTAGTAGCCCTACAACACGACCTCGTTCAAATTCAGCGAGCTGTTGATAATGGCTTCTTCGTCTTCTCAGAGGCATCCTTGATTTACATTAACCCACTACGTCAAATCTCAACTGTTAATAACGATCACGAACCTTACAGTGCTTATTTAAAGCAAACCTCATTTGCATGTTCATAGTGTCGCTACTAGCGCCACACTTACGCGCTTAGCTCGAAATTTCAATTGATGTCATCTTTCAGATGTATAAACACTCCTACCAAATTTCGTTTATCCAGCACAGCTCCTTCCTAGTGTTGGGATTTTTTTTCCATCAGTGTAGTTGAGGCATTCCTCTTTCCAAAGCAGTGCTTTTTTTCTAGAAAAAAGGAAGGTCTAACCTATCATCCAAGGTCACAAAGTTTTCAACTAATAGTTGTCTTTCACTTCAATTTTCTCAAAACTTTAATTTTCATAAAAATTCACCACCGCTAACATGATACCTAAAAAATTAATAGCAGTTTTTACACAAAATTTCAGCGTGTGTTTTAATTGCTATGGACAATGAAATGAACTAAAAGTTTGATTGTTGGTGAAATAAGTTTTTCTTTGTAGGTGTTTTTAGAAAAATTAAGTCGTGAATTCATGGAAAAGACGCATAGATGCATATATTTTTACACGTATCTTCTTTCAATCTCAAAATATTTTGTAGATTTTGGTTCCTTTCATTCAATCGTTATATTCTATAGCTTGTGAATAAAGAAACATAAAATTGCTGCATTACCATTTTGTGAAGAGTACTCACCGTTTTGGATAAATTTCCTTAAAATTTACTACACATTTATGTATTTCTCAAAATATGTTATATTTTCAAATAATTTTTTATAGTATTTTATATTATAATTGGCTGTTGAAAATCACAGTTTTAAATAATTTTTAAAAATTCCAATTAAAAAGTTTTTTTTTTATTATAGTCGGATACCTCGAAATGACGCTATATATTACGTTTGTTTGAATGAATGAATATACTGTTGAGGAAAATTAGGAAATTTTAATTTTTATACAGTCGTTAGTTCTCTTAGATATTTGTTATAATTTTTCCTTAATGTTCTTTAAAGCACTTGAAGTTGTATGTTGATAACCAATGCTTTTAATATTACATTTTTATACGATTTTAAATAATTTCTAAGGTCGATTTACCAAATCAACGATCGGCTATTAATTTGGATTGGCTTAAAGTAATAATATGCAAAGCTTGTAAGTTGCAAAAGTATCCAGCTTTTTTTGATAAAATGCTGACGTGCCAAAAATATTTTACTAAAGAAGACATACCGTATAAAAATTCAAATCTCATTATTTTTTCAGCGTCACATTTATTTATTCAAAGAACGTAAAATATAGTATTTTATGTCATTTGAATTGTTTCTCCAATTAGTTGTACGCATCTTTTTACATTGGCTATTTGGTCAAGATCAGCGTTGGTATGTCGTATATGAAAGTCATATATTGACTTTAATATACAAGATCCCAACGCTGATATTAATGAAATGTACGACAGGTATTAGAGATATTAATGAAATGTACGACAGATATTAGAGATATTAATGAAATTTACGACCTCTTGACATTAAATATTCTTAGTTACATTTCATAAAAATTATTATGCTCTCTTTACTGCATTGAAAAAAAGATACTTTTAAATAATAATTACTAAAAAATCCTATACTATCTTAATTTAATTTTCATTTGCAGTTCATAAGACGCGAATTTTTATAAATTTCCACTTTGTAGTTATTTCATATGCGTATCTGCAAAAAGAGTTACATTTTAACAGCGGGAAGAGCAAATGCTATCTTGGTTATTTGTTTACATTTTAAAATTTATTTATTTTCTGAGCAACGAAATTACCAATTATGAGCGGAGAGAAAACTTTTATCTCTGTTTGAATCAGCGCGACAACGCAATGAAACACAACTTTTCTTTTTTTAATTCAAATATTCTTCGGAAGTAATTCGTTTCTTTTGACGTGATCCCAAATGTTTGTCTAGAAATACGAACACAAGAATGCAAATAATTTCTATTTCTAAGAGATATTTTTAAAAGAAAATCATTTTCATTGTAGAAAAGTATTTACGTTCTTTAAAGAAAAAAAAAATGCTGGAATGTTGTATTGTTTCTTTTCATTTTTGCTTTTGAAGTAAAAAAAAAAATCTTTCAAGTTTTTTTTTTTTTTTAATTTGCTATTCCATGGAATATTTCAAATATTATATGCATCTTCTATTATTTATTTAAGATTCATTTGTTAATGAAATAATTAAAAAAAAACTATTCATTTAAACATTTAAAAAGCGTTCATCAGATTACTAATTGTTCATAAAGTATTTTGAAGTCATTTTTTTCAAATTGTGCTTGACATTTAAAAAAATATCTTCAAATGTTAACCTTTTTCAGAAGGTATGGGTATTTATTCATTTCTTTTGAGTATCGCTTTTAAGATTTGAAAAATACCGAAGTATAGTAGTGGCATTGAGTATAGTGGTAGCATTACAATTTTTTATCGTATAAAAAAAGCTGCATCATAAAAAACTTCTAACCGCTTTGTGATTGGTAGAGTGTCACATGATGCCTAACATTTGAAGTTTGTTTTGCTAATACTGTTTCATATATTTAATGAAAATTATTATTACGTCTCAGAAAGTACTTATGTGGTATTTCATTACCTCTTTTGATTATCTCAATATGACTAAACCACCATTACTTGTGTGGTGATATCGTAATTAGCCAGTAACAACCACTGGACATCGGTGATCACTTTTTTCTAGTGGATATGTTACGAAGCTGCGAATCATAAGATCTCTGGTTCGATGCTTTTCGGAATTCCAAATTGGTTACCTCGTGCTATGAGCAACTTCCTCGCTAGACATACCGCTTGGTGCCACTAAAACTCGTTCCTCGCTTGCTATAGCACTTGGCCCTAAAAGTATCGTTCATCTCTTCGGTCGTCCGTCTCGCAGGTAAGGGATTATTGTGGTTATGTCTTAATAAGCCAGTCACAGCTACTGGACATCGGGGATCACTTTTATCTAGTGGATATATAACGCGGTTGCGAAAACGTCGCAGGTTCGATCCTTGGCGGAATTCAATCTCCACATTGGCCATTCAGTTGCCAAACTTGAATCAGTTTGAACATGTCTTTATATCCTTATCTTTTTATCCCGTGTGTCCTGCTTTTATTTCTATGCACGAAGGCTAACCTTATTATCGGCGAAGAAAAACAAACGGATAAATAAGTTGGTGGCCTCAAAGAACCCAAGATTTGACATTTCAATGATTTGAGAAAAGTGAGGAAAGTATTTTCTTCCCTTCCCATTTCGAAAGAATTCGTTGAGGTTCTTTGGCTCTTCAAAATTTGGTGCCTTTTCTTTTCATCTTGCATATTAAGGTATCCGACGACATTCAAATGAAAAATTTCTAAAAATTGGATTTTTTGAAAACTATTTAAAGTGATCGTTTGCAAATTCACACTAAAAAAACGTAATTAAAAGCAAAAAATATCAGGATTTATCATAGCTTTCAGCAGTAATAAGTCGAGTTGTTGTGACTTACGGCATTGTACAAGCCAACCGACCAACATGTCAGCAATTTAAGACGAAGCGAGCGTCCCTCGTTTTTCAGTAGCGCCATCTAGAGCGAAGACTACGACTTAGATATATCACGCTTCACATTCGCTCACACAACCCTCTTTACAAGAGTTAAATTCACACTACACACGGATATAACAGTAATGCCCAAATCGGGACTCGAACCCAGGACGCTGAGAACACTAGGAAGACACTCTACCCATGTGCCAGAACGCCTGCGGTATTGTGAAGTTGTTTAAAGAAGAACTAAAATATTACCATAGAATATAAGAATATTTTTTGCATACGCCTGATCAGAAAAAGACGATATGAACAACACAAAAAATAATATTTCGGTAAAACTTTGTAACTTTTACTTATTTGTCACCTATATATTTTTCACTTTTGATACCTATCGAAAAAATAACAAACACTCAAATTGTTTCTAGACTCAAGTTAATATGCCGAAAAATTTGTATGACACTCGTAAGATAATAAAAACTATAATAACACAATTTTTTTTTTTTGGTTTAGTTATATTAACGTCCCGTTTAAAGAAACTCGAGAGCTATTTTGGGACGGACCTCGTCCTTTTGAACCAAGGTCATACGACGAGGAAGACACCTGAGCTGGCACCTCCCTCACCACACCACACCAGCGGGAGGACTTTTGGCCTGACAGATGTAACGTGCAAGAGACTTCCTCACACGACGGTTCTTCGATGGAACCTGAAACCCTCTGGCTCCGAAGCCGAGACCTTACCACCAGGACACCGCGGCCCATAATAACACCGTAATAATAGAACTAATAACACAATATCGAAATAATATGAAAAAAAATTCTATGAGAAAATTCTAGTCAAAAATTTGTGAGCAGTAATAACAAATGTCAATCTTGAAAGATTACAAAAGTCCTTTTTATGTCTTTAGAATCAAAAATGGCATCTGAAGAGGACAGTTCATGTTAGCATCCAATCTAGAGAACAAGCGAAAACAACCCGCGAACACTTCGAAATTCCTCTTTCGAATGCTGATCTCTTTTTGTCCATCCCTCCGATAATAGGAACACCCCCATACAATATTGACCTTCCCCCCATAACATCTTTATTGAGGATGAGATTTTTTGGAGATAAGATTTCTTTATGTGGTCTTGGAAAGGCGGAAATATAATATTTTTATTCATTCTTTTAAAAAACGACGATAAACATGTTAATCTGATTTCTTTTTGTATTTTTTGGTTTTGGGACATGTGTAATTTCGTGAAGGCTTTTCGATTTTGTTAATGAATTTAAATGAACTTTTATTTGTTTTTTTAATGCAAAAAAGAGCATAGTTATTATTAAGTCTCTCAGAAAACTATAAAAATTTTAACAAAGTAATAATTACCAGTTGAGCCGTTAAGCGACGCAATGCCTTCAGGTATTCGACTAAATTTTCAAAAAATTGTTTTTTTTTAACTATTTAAAACGATGGTTTTTAGATGTTTTGCCAATTTTTATATAAAATGTTATAAATACAAGAAAATTGTATGAAAATATAAAGTGTTTTGAGAAATAGGAAAACAAAATCTGTAGAAATTTTAATGACATTTAACCAAAAACGTTAACACTCAATACAAAATTATAATACAACAATTTTTACAGAACTAATAATATACAATGATGAATGAAATGAACCAAAATCTAAGAAAAATTTTTGAGATGCAAACAAGTAATGGGGGTTTTTAGATGTATTGTCAATTTTAATGCAAAATACTATAAATGCAACAAAATTATTTGAAAATGTAATATATTTTGAGAAATGGGAAAATTTACAGTAAATTTTATTAAAATTGAACCAAAACGGTCAACATACTACACAAAATGGAATGCAGCCATCCTGTTTTTCTTTGTTCACAAGTTATAGAATAGAATGATGAATGAAATGAACCAACATCTAAGAAAAATGTTGAGTTTTAAAAAAGCCATGGGTAAAAATATACGTATATATGCATTTTTCTCCTCTAAGTTCACAACTTACTTTTGCTAAAAAAACCAATGAATGAATTATATTTGACAAAACCAATAAAATCTTGGTTCATTTCATAGCCAATATTATTTAAAGCACACTCTGAAATTTTATGTAAATACCTCTTTTAGTTTTTGAGATACCATGTAGAATTTTTTAAATCAAAATAAAAGCTTTTTAAAATTGAAATTAAAGACACATTTCTGCTAAAAAATGTGCCCCTAAATGAGAGGCCAGGTTTCCTTCTCCCCCCCTCCCCCCCAAAAAAAAAACTGTTTTGGATAGAGAAAAGTCTGAACTAAAAGCAATAACAATGAAAAAATATCTAATGTGATCGATTTGTTGCATGGTTTTCTATAATTTCTTCTAATCACTTAATTTTTCAGTAAAAAATTAGTTAAGTACGGAATTTTTTAGTTATAGGATGGTAAAACAAAAGTTTAAGTATCTAAAATAAGAGGTTTTGTCCGTTTTAAATCCATATTAACTCTGTAAAGGGAAGAAGTCTAAAAGGATTTAAAATTTAAATTTACGAGTTTTAAATTAACTAAAATTTACGAGTTTACCTCAATTTTGTTGTTCACTATATATTTCTAAATAACGTGTGCATTTATCGTTTGCAATGAAATCATAAAACGCTGAGAAATGATATATAAAACCTTAAAGGCTTTATCTCAAATTTCTTCTTTAGAAGCATGAAACGTCATTATGTTCTATGATGGAAATTTACATTATATTATGACAGAAATAGAATCCAATTTCTCAGTATCCTTTTTTTCTTAAAATTTATTTTCATTTAATTTCTAGAATGTTACCGAACGTTTGCCAGGCACAAAAAATGAAATTAGATGAGAATCTTAAAGTTTCTCTTATTCTCTTAGATAGAAACGAAAAACAACACACACACACACACACACATGAATTACAAAATAATATACACAATAGAATCAAAATTACAACAAATAGATTGAGTGTCTGTTTGAAAACTACAATAGATTCTTGTTCGAATATGGCATAATTTTAGTTTCGATTCCTATTTTTAGTACTGTTACCGAAATTAGTTTCGTTTTCTCTTATATTGCTAATTTATTTAGATTCATCTGTATTTTAGTAGTAGCTGCATTTGCGCTCGCTAAATACAATGATTGGTTTTTTAAAATTTTAATTTTCATCGAATCCGAAATAACTTTTAGTTTCGATTCGTTTACTAAATTATTCCATTTTAGGTTTGTTTCATTAATAGGTTTTACTTCATTTGACTTTTAGGTTTATTTACTTTTTGTAGTTTAATACAGAACTGAATTTTAATTTCGATTTTGACATAATTTGTTTCGTTTCAAACATTTTTTAAGTTTAGGTTTCCAAAATATTTTAATTTTTGTTGAATTCTCAAAGTTGGTATACATATATATCTATACTTATATTAAAGCTCAATGTCTGTGCGTGTGTGTGTGTGTTGGCGCTCAACAGGCCAGACCGTTGGACCTACAGCTACCAAATTTGGTATTTGTTTATCTTGCAGGTCGAGAATGTGCCTTTTTTTCGAATTTTTGAATTAGAATTAATTAAAATTTATGCGATATTTGGACGTTTTTCCGCTATAACTTCCGAAAATATGATCGCACAAACATGAATTTTACATCCATTCAAAGATTAAAAAATTAGCTTTCTAACTGTATTAGTGTTTTTAATTTATAACGTAACCTTCTATTTTTAACGAATTTTTAAAAAAATATTTTAACCATGTTTTTAGCACGTGACTGGATAAAATAAAAGAATGGCGGAAGTTCGAATACAAAAAAACTATCATCGCAAATAAATCTAAAGAAATGCAACTTTTAGCACGTGACTAGATAAAATAAAAGAAACATAAAATGGGATATTTTCTAAAAAAATAAATGAAAAGCAAAGGATTCTATGATCGTTTGCAATATCTAAATAATTAATTCAATAAATCTTCTTTACGGTAAACCTGATCGAATTTAGACAGAATACGCATTGGAATCCCGACTTAATGGCATATTTCTATTATCGTGTGCAATATCTGTATCATTAATTCAATTTTTTTCATTATAAAATGTGATAGTTTCTTAAAAAATAAATGCAAAGCTAAGGTTTCTATAAAATCTGCAAGAGCCATAGAGCTGGGATGCTGATTATATATCAGCTCTATGGCAAGAGCACTTCAAAGGGAAAAAATTAGGTTTTATCAGCATGTTGCCATCATTTTGACGGAAGTTCAAATAAAAAAAAACTATCATCGCAAATTAAATCTGAAGAAATAAATATAAAATGTGATATTTTCTTTAAAAATGCAAGGCAAAGGATTCTATTATCGTTTGATATATTTAAATCATTAATTGAATAAATTATCTTTATTTATACAGGATTGAATTTATACAGGATATGCATTCAAATTCTTTCCAATGGCCAGTTTGTAAAATATTATTAATAGGCATATATATTGTTTAATACTATTAATTTGATCTAAATAAAGTAAATAATTACTTTTTATGTAGTAAGAGTCAAACAATGCATTTATGAATAATGAGTTTGAGATTTCTTCATACTTTGCTCTGTGAGCCATATTTTACAATATATTTTTATTAATAGTTTAAATAAAAGTTGCTACATCAATCAGTCTTCTAAATCAATCATTAAAACTGACCGATTTATAAAATTAAAGAATATTATTAGGAAAACGCGTTCTTTTAGAACTTTCCGTCCATCATCTTAAAGAAAATATTAATTTCAGGCCAATCAATGCCCGGAGTTACTTCAACGCTAATGAATATTTAATTGAAACTTTTACAACCCATTACTCATGGCGAATCAGCTGGTCGCCAAAGGCGGCTAGTATATATATATATATATGTATATATAACACCATAATATTAGAACAGCATATAATGTCAATATTCAAGACGGGTATTTTTGGCCTTTTCTCGCCGAGAAGTGCAGGAATCTGACGTTTCCCATATGTTTGGTTCTAACTAAGATATAGTAAAAAAATCTCTCAGAATCAGATTAGGGCCTATTCTTATACCTACAGAACAAATATCATTAGTATTGAGTAGATAGAATAGGAGAAATTAAAAATGGTGTATTTCGTTACTTCTCGCCGAGATGTGCCGAATCTGACGTTCTTCATAATTTGGGTTCTAACAAAGATAGACTAAAAAGACTTGCAGAAGGAGAAATAGGTATACTATTATGCTTACAGAACAAACATCATCAAAATCGAATAGTTAGAACAAGAGATAGGGTCAATATTCAAAACGGGTATTTTTGGCCTTTTCTCGCCGAAAAGTGCAGGAATCTGACGTTTCCCATACGATGGGTTCTAAAAAGGATATAGTAAAAAAAACTCTCAGAATCTCAATGGGGCCTATTATTATAACTACAGAACGAATATCATTACTATTTAGTAGATATAATAGCAGAAATTGAGAATGGTGTATTTCGTTACTTCTCGCCGAGATGTGCTGAATCTGACTGTTAAAAACGAAGTACTGAAAATGTTTATCTTTATTTTCTTTTTACACACGTGCCAATAAGCCGGAAATGTAACGGCAGTTGCGCGTGTCATGTGATCAGATGGTTTTTATTTTATTTTTTTGGAAAAAGGTAAAATGAGTAGTGTAAGATTTGATTTTGAAGAATAAAGTTTGTTGAGTTTTATGCTCCGTGTTGATTATACGTAGTAATGAATTTTTGTCAGGTTTTTTAATATTTTTTGGCGTCCGCGACAGGACATTTTATTTAGTTACAATGTTTGCTACAGTTAAAGCTTTCAAAAAAGAAGATCTCTTACTGATTGCAGAAGAACTTGGTGAAGTAATACCAGAGAAAGTTACTATTTCAGGGTTAAAGAATTTAATTCTCAACAGCGATGAGTACAAAAAGGATCCGGACTTCGTAGCGTCTGTTTTGAATACGGCTGTTGGTGATCGAAAACAGAGAGAGGAAGAAAAAGTAAGACAGTATCAGCTGAAAGAAAAGGAAAGACAGTATGAGCTGGAAGAAAAGGAAAGACAGTATGAGCTGGAAGAAAAGGAAAGACAGTATGAGTTGGAAGAAAAGGAAAGACAGAGACAGTATGAACTGGAGATGGCAAGAATCCAGGCTCAGTCTAACGTAGTAGAGGTAAGTGAAAGTTTACCGCTATCTGAAAATAACGCTAAGAGCAAATTTCATCTACCAAAGTTAGAGTTTCGAAAATTTTCTGGAAGTATTAAAGACTGGTTGCCATTTTGGAGTCAGTTTGAGCACATTCATAAAGATGGCGACATAGCTTCTGAAAACAAATTTCAATATTTAATTCAAGCCACTGTTGCTGGATCTCGTGCTCGGGAGATTGTGGAAAGTTTTCCGCCAACGAGTGCCAATTATGCCAAAGCAGTGGAAAGCTTAAAAGCTCGCTTCGGTAGAAATGATTTATTAGTAGAAGTGTACGTCAGGGAACTTCTGAAACTAGTAATTTCGGTTCATAAAAATGAGAAGTTTTCTATGACATCTTTATATGATAAACTGGAATCACATTTGAGAGCTTTAGAGACTTTAGGAGTCACAAGTGATAAATGTGCTTCTATATTATACCCAATGGTAGAATCCTGCTTTAGCGAAGATTTCCTAAAAGCTTGGAATCGTCATCCTACATCTTCTGCTTCTGTTGATGCCAAGGAAAGGCTAAACAATCTAATGCAATTCATAAAAGCGGAAGTTGAAGGCGAAGAGCGAATAAACTTGGCGATGCCGGGTTTTGGATTAAACGAACCTAAGTGTACACAAGGTTTTAAAAAGAAGCAAGGGCAGAAAAATCCGTTATTTTATAACAGCATTCCTACTGCTGCAAATTTGTTGACGACAGCATCAACTACAGCTGTATTGAAATGTATATTTTGTGATGGTAAACATAAGAGCTCTGAATGTTTTTTAGCTCAAAAAATGAGTTTAGAAGAAAGGAAAAATATTGTTAAAGAAAAACGCTGCTGTTTTGCTTGTCTGGGTAGCTCGCACGCAGTCAAAAATTGCCGAGCTGCTTTAAGATGTTTTGTTTGTTCTAAAAAGCATGTGATATTGATGTGCGATAAGAGGGATACACAAAAGGCTTCCGAGAAAAATGAAGTAAAATCACAAGTTGAAAATGACGTCAGCATGTCCAACTTAAATAAACGTAGTACTAGAGTATTTCTACAGACTTTAAAGGCCGTGCTGGTTTCTGGAGATAAAAAGAAAAGCGTCAGATTACTTTTGGATTCCGCATCACATAGATCTTACGTTTTAAAAAAGGTTGTACGAGAAATGGGCTATCCTTCTCTTCGACAAGAAAAATTAGTACATTCCCTTTTTGGAGGTGTTTCCAGCAAACAGATTACACATGACTGCTACAAAATATGGTTAAGGGATTTAGATGAAAAATTCTCTTGTAATTTCGATGCATTGGATCAAGACAAAATTTGTGAAGATGTTCAGCCAGTTTGTAACGGATCTTGGATAAGAGAACTGGAAGAACATAATATTATTTTATCTGACGTAAATGATAGCACTGCTGCTATTGATATACTTATCGGAGCCGATATCATGGGGAAAATGTTAACTGGGAAAAGAAGAATGTTGAAATCTGGTCTTGTAGCAGTTGAAACCCATTTAGGATGGACATTAATGGGAAAAGTACCCGAAGAAGAAACCCCAAAAGAAAGCTCAGATTTGGCGATGACTGTAACGTCCATGTTTGTGAATGAGCTTGATTTATCTAATTTATGGCGATTAGACTTGATTGGAATCGATGATCCGATTGAAAAGAAGTCCAAGCAAGAAATTGATCTTCAAACAAAAGAACATTTTTTAGAGACAGTGAAAATTAATTGCGACGGGCGTTATGAAGTTTGTTTACCTTGGGCTGATGACAAATCACCTTTACCTGATAATTTTCACTTAGCTCAGAGACGACTGGAATACACTACCTCGAAACTTAAGAACAAGAATTTGTATCTTAAATACGAAGAAATTTTTGCAAGTTGGCTCACAGAGGGTATCATAGAAGAAGTTCCACTAACTGAAATAAATGGTTACGGGAATTATCTGCCTCATCGACCTGTGCTGAAACCGAGTAGTGCTACTACTCCAATCCGACCAGTATATGACGGGTCATCACGACTCCCTAACCACCCGTCTCTTAACCAATGCTTGGAATGTGGACCTAATTTGATTGAGTTGTTGCCTGACCTTCTGTTACGTTTTAGAGAGGGAAAATTTGGTGTTATTGGAGACGTTAGAAGAGCTTTCTGCCAAATAAGCATTCATGAAGAAGACAGGGATTTTCTTCGTTTTTATGGTGGGAGAACGAAAAGGAAAATAAATTGAAGTATTTTCGACATACCAGAGTAGTTTTTGGTTTAACATGTAGCCCTTTCCTGTTAGCCTCAGTGATTGACTATCACATTAGAAGAAGTGACGAATATGACGTTAAATTCAGGGAAAAGTTGGCTCGAAGTTTTTACGTTGATAATGTTGTTACCAGTGTTGATAACAAAGAAGAACTGAAAAAATTTATACAAGAATCAACAACTCTTATGTCCAAAGGAAGATTTGAACTTCGAGAATGGGAGTATTCTGGTCAGTGTCAAATTAAGGAGAAAGTAGAAACACACGTTCTGGGTTTATTATGGAATAAAGACTCGGACACTTTAAAAATTGATTTGAGTCGGATGAATGATGTAGAAACTGAAAAGGTTACTAAACGTAACATGTTATCTATTGTTCACAGAATGTTTGATCCATTTGGTTTCATCTCCCCAGTGATGCTCTGTCCGAAATTAATGCTACAGAAAGCGTGGAAAAAGGGAATAAGCTGGGATGAAGACATTAAATGCGAGTTACGAGAGGAGTTTTTAGGATGGTTTCACGAGCTAACATGCTTGAAAGATCTTGAAGTGCCAAGATATGTTCAAATAACTAAAGAAAATGTCAGTAATTGTACCTTGCATACTTTCGTTGATGGTAGTCAAGATGCGTATGCAGCTGTGGTATTTCTGAGAATTGAAGAAGAGGATCGAACCGAAGTGTTTTTTCTGACGTCTAAATCTAGAGTTTCTTCATTGAAAGGAACCACGATTCCAAGAATGGAACTTTTAGCTGCTGTTATTGGAACCCGTTTGTCAAATTCTGTCATAAAAGCTCTACAATGGGAAAATATCAAGAGATATTATTGGAGTGATTCGACTACTGTGTTGGCGTGGATACAGAAAGACGATAACTGGTCGGTATTTGTACGCAACCGAGTAAACGAGATCAGAAAGCTAAGTGATCCCACGTCTTGGAGACATGTGCCTGGTGAAAAGAATCCGGCAGATTTGCCATCACGTGGTGCTAAAGCAAAACAATTCCTATCGTCAAGATGGTGGGAAGGTCCTAAATGGATGAAAGATCGAATTGAATACAAACATCTTACAGATTTAGTTAATAATTCTTACGATGAAGATGTTATTGAAAAGGAGAAGTCGAAAACCTCATACACATTAACAAATAGTGAAATCTGCCAAAATAATGATTGGTAATACCATAAATTTAGCAGATATGAAAGCATTGTTAGACTTATAGCATGGGTTCTCCGATTTAAACACAACTGTGCGAGACCAAAGGAAAAAAGATACGGAGAATTGGGTGCATCAGAATACCAGGAAGCTGAAGAGAAGCTAATAAGATTGATTCAAAATGAGTATTTTTCTTCTGAGAATGATGATCGACGTAAAACTCTGCAAACATTTAGAGATGAAAAAGGCATCTTACGATTAAAGACCAAAATTGCCTACAGGAAAGATAATGATACATTTTTGAAACCTGCTATATTACCTTCAAACCATGAAGTGATTAAAAGATTAATAGTTTACACGCATATAAAAAATTGTCATGCAGGGGTGCAGATACTTTTGAATATTTTAAGAGAAAAGTATTGGATTTTACATGGAAGAAGAACTGTGAAACATGTCTTGACAAATTGCATTAACTGTAAGAGGTTTAGCTCTAGAAATCTGGAATCGATTACCCCTCCATTTCCAGAAGACCGAGTAAAAGATGCAGCGGTTTTTCAGATTACCGGGATCGATATGGCTGGTCCACTCTTTCTCAAAGAAAACAAGAAGAGGTGGGTGCTAATATTTACTTGCGCCGTATATCGAGCAGTACATTTTGAGCTTGTTACTGCCGCTACCGCAGAGGCATTCTTAATGGCGTTTCGAAGATTTGTTTCGCGTAGAGGAAGATGTTCAACTGTCTATTGTGATAACGGTACAAATTTTGGAGGAGCAGCGAACGCCCTAAGTCAATTGGATTGAAAGCAGATTATAAAACAAGGAGCTGTAAGCGCTATCGAATGGAAGTTCAACCCGCTAACTGCTGCATGGTGGGGTGGTTGGTGGGAGCGCCTCATAAGAATTTTGAAAGATCTACTAAGAAGAGTTCTAGGAAGAGCTAGCTTGAGTTATGAAGAAATGTTAACTGTCTTAGCTGATTGTGAAAGCGTCATAAATGCAAGACCGCTTACTTACGTTACTGAAAGTGAAGCTGTAAAACCAATATCACCGTCTATGTCAGTGGTGGGGAAACTTTTTTTAAGACGGGCCATTTGTAATAACTAGACAATCGCAGTGGGCCAAAGAATAATGCTTAATCGTTAAAAAAATTATGTGTTCTATAAACATATACATATATGTAGGAATTGGGTGGGACAGAATGCCCATCCAACCACATTTAGTTCAGTGTCTAGGGTCACTGAATGAAGAAAAAAGAAGCTTTTGAACATGAAAGAAATTTATTTACAGTAAAGAAAAAGGCATTTACAATTACGACAGGACTATTTACAATAGAGAAAAGAAAAAAGTAAAAAGGAATTACTTATAGATGCCGCTAAGAGTTGTTTCATGGCGTTTCGTTTTTTTAAAGATACATGATCGAAACAAAATGACATCCTCTCTCCCCGTCCGGCGAAGGATGCGACCTTCTCTGGTCCACGTCTGGAGAGCGAATGCGACCTTCTCTGGTCCACGTCTGGCGAGCGAATGCGCAGTTCACTCTTTCTCAAATTCTGACGTCACACGTCTTGGATTGAAGTTCAGCGATATTTTGATACCCGTAGCGACATCTATTGCAACAAATTGGTACTAAATATTTAACAGAAATGGCCGCTGATTAAATCTCTACATATATTATTACATACACTTATTATTTTAATAGTAAAAAAGCAAAAGGTAAGAAAATTATAAGCACAAAATATAAAATGAATTTAGTGTAGTTCTTGATGTGAAGTATTATCACTTTATTTTCTGGTGTCATTACTGGTTGATGGCGCATGAGAAAAATGAAATTGAAACTGTTTTATCAAAATTTCATCATAGTCCGGTTCCATTTGCGAAGCAGAAATTCTTAAAACTGATGAAAGGTGCTCATCTGTAATTCTGTTTCTTAAAGAAGTTTTCCTAAGCTTCATTGTTGAAAAGATTTGTTCGCATATATAACATGAGCCGAACATTGTCATTATCTTCATTGCATGAGTAATTAGATTTGGGAAATTATCTGGACTTAAATTTTTATAAAATTCTAGTAATTTTCTTGTATGAAAAGTTTGTTTCAGGAGAGTATTACAGTTCAGTTCTATTAACTCAAGTTGAAATTTATCATCAACTTCTTCGTAATTAACACTGAATGGGGTCGCAAAAATGCTAAACTCTGTTTCCATTTTTCTAAAGTCCTGAAATCTCCTTTCAAATTCTGAAGATAGTTTTCTCAAATTAATTTCGTATTTTTTAATCTCATTGTTTGATATAGTGAATTTTAAAGATTGTATTCTTGGAAAATGAGAAAAATCAGATTTAGAGATCTGATTAGCAAATAATAATAACTGTAATTTGAAACTCTTCAGGTATTGCCAAATATCGTGAAGAAACTGATTTTTCCCTTGCAATTTGAGATTAAGTTGATTCATGTGTACGAGGAGGTCTGTGAAAAAAGCGAAATCAGAAAGCCACGTTTCGTTTTCTAAGACGTCAAATTGATTATAAATGTCTTTAACAAGAAGAAAATTCACAGTATGAGGGTCGTCACATTACGAAGTAAGAATGCGTTCAAACATTCACGACGGCACTCTTAAACGGGCCGGATTAAACTTTTCCGCGGGCCGTAGTTTCCCCATCACTGGTCTATGTTCTTGCAAGACATTCAAGAACACAAATTACTAGATATTGATGCAGTGGATAGCAAATCCCTTACGAAAAGAATAAAATACCGACAGAACTTAATTAAACATCTAAGGGAGAGGTTTAGATCAGAGTATTTAGGTACTCTTATACAGCGAGTACAGAAAAGACAGTCAAAAATTAAAGTTGCAATCGGGGACATAGTTTTGGTGGGAGTCGATAACAAAAAACGTCTAGACTGGCCATTGGGACGCATTTCACAGCTGATTCCTGGGAGAGATGGAGAAGTTCGTCTTGTCAGAGTACAGACATCGACTAATGAGCTGCTTCGCCCTATACAACGGATATACCCATTGGAGATCGCTACCTCAGATGGTCCTCAATATTTGAAGAGCCTAGAGTCAATGGATCATTCCGAACAATCCAAGCAGTTCAAGGACACCACCATCCTCGAACCCACACCGAAATTTAGTAAGTATGGAAGAACACTGAAGGTTCCAGAGAGACTAAACTTGTAGATTGTATTTACAAACTAAAAACAGTTTTGATTATGCTTCATAATCAAAAGGTGAGAGGATGTTAAAAACGAAGTACTGAAAATGTTTATCTTTATTTTCTTTTTACACACGTGCCAATAAGCCGGAAATGTAACGGCAGTTGCGCGTGTCATGTGATCAGATGGTTTTTATTTTTTTTTTTGGAAAAAGGTAAAATGAGTAGTGTAAGATTTGATTTTGAAGAATAAAGTTTGTTGAGTTTTATGCTCCGTGTTGATTATACGTAGTAATGAATTTTTGTCAGGTTTTTTAATACTGACGTTCTTCATAATTTGGGTCCTAACAAAGATAGACTAAAAATACTTGCAGGAGAAATATGTATACTAATCTGCTTACAGAACAAAAATCATCAAAATCGGATAGTTGGAACAGGAGATAGGGTCAATATTCAAAACGGGTATTTTTGGCCTTTTCTCGCCGAGAAGTGCAGGAATCTGTCGTTTCCCATATGTTGTATATGACCGAACAAGGTATGCGTTTTTAACATTTAACGCGGCAAAACTTTTCTAGGATTTCACTTCTTATTATGTTCGCTTTCGTTCTCAGCTAGTATTTGAAGGTGCATTTTCAGCTTGGTGAATGTTTTTTCTACCTTCTTTTCTGATTTTATTCTTGATTGTCAGGTTTATGATTTTTTATTGGATTTCAGTGTGACTTATTTTATAAAGTCTATTTTGAAATATGTGATATGTAAGATTTTAATTTAGTTAGTAGTCTCTATACATTCTTGTATTGACAAATTTGATTTTATGGTTTCATGTTTTTTGGTTGCCATGATTTTGACTTACAATTGTTCAAATTTGATGTCTTTTCTGTTGTGATACTCATTTATCTCCAAAACCTCAATATTCTGGGATTTTCGGTTCACGAGGGGTCAATTTCTTGACGAAAGTCAGACCCTTCACAGAAAAAATCCCTGGTTTGAATCCCTGTCTGAGGGTGACCCTTGAGAAAGTCCTCAGATCGGATTCTTTATTAATTTGGATTCCTACGCAATAATTGTTTCAATCATACTAACATTTATATTTAGTCTTGCTCGAATCCGAAAACGTTTTTGGTTCAGTTTCCGTAATTAGTTTCGTTTTCTCTTATATTGCTAATTTAAGTGATTCATCAGTATTTTAGTAGTAGCTGCATTCGCGCACACTAAATACTATGATTGCCTTTTAAATTTAAATTTTAGTCTTGTTCGAATCCGAAATAGTTTTTGGTTCAGTTTCCGTAATTAGTTTCGTTTTCTCTTATATTGCTAATCTTTTATTTAGCTATTTCATTGTCCATGAATATATGTGAAAATATGCCCGTCATTGAATCCGTCCGAATCGAAGGTTTTAATACCCATAAAAGTGCAGATTTAAATGTTTTTTCTGGAACGAAAATCGGTTGATTTTCGGACAACAAATTTGATGTTTTGTGACTAGGCTGTCATCTCCTGTATGCCTTTTAGACGTGGTCCAATATCAGTTATGACTGGAAACGGAACGTAATTTTGCATGTTTTCCTCTTTTGGCTGGATGTGCCTCTTTTCCCTTATTTATTAAGCTTATCAACTTCTTGCAAAGCAGACAATAGACAGCAAACATCTTTTGAGATTTCTTTAACTCATTGAGCAAAGTTAGGATTCATATTTTTATCTGTCCAATTTGTATTAAAAGCTGATTTTGACATCTCTTCTTCTCCTTCTAAATTAAAATATTTGTCCGTAAATATCAAAGCTTTGATATTTTAATAGATCGTTTCAATTTAACCACTTCGATTTAATAATGAAAGGTGGAATATAATACATGTATATTAGAAATCAACAAATTATTTAAAAATTATTTTATTGGGGATAAATGAGAAAATGTAGCTACAAACTACTATAATGAAATAACACAGGTGATATAAATAAATATTTATATTATAGGCAATCATAAATGAGCACATTTTATAAAATCCCCTGAAGAGAGTTAAAAATCTAAAATTCATAAAGAATACTTTGAAATTCCACATGTCATTTATTACATTTTAAAACCAATAATTAACAACAGATTTTAGTTTAAAAAAAAAACAATTACAAAATCTAAATCTAAATATATAGCACATAGCTTGATCATATTAAAATAATTTTTTCATCAAAATATATAGTTTAACAGCTTTGCACAGGGAACTATGAGTTACAATATGGGGAAAGGTGCAGTGCATTATTGCAACAGAAATACATGAATAAATATCATAGCAGCTACCACCAAAGAATATAGTATAAACATATCTATGATTTAACAAGTAACATATATATTATTTTAAAATTCAATTCCTACTTATTTTTTAATACTATTTATGATTGGGTGCCACATCAGTAATCTCAGAGCTTGACGATCAATTAGAAATTATTTGGAAAAATTTAATTAATTAATATTTCAAAAAAATGTATGCATCATCTACTACAAGTTTAAAAAAAGTGTATTTCAACTTGAGTGGATGAATAAAAAGTATTTTATTAAAGATTGAAAATAAGAATATATATATATATATATATATATATATATATATATATATATATATGGAGAGTGTGACCTAATAGTAAGAATTGAATAAAATATTCTCTCAACTAAAAAAAATAATAGGTTCATTAAATGACAAAAGCATGCAGAAAGAAACACAAAAACAAAAAAACAAATGTGAAAAAAATTACTTAAACACGAATAAAAATATTAACTACAAAAAAAAAGGCAACAATATTGGTTGTATCTAAATTCTAATCTGTATTCTGAAAAATTTCTATTAAATCAAACTGGATTCTCATAAATAAAAAAAATGATATAGAGAGGAAATGAAATTAGTCTACAGACCAATAAAATTAATGCAATAAATTTTTTAATCAAAAAATTCAAAAGGTAAAAAAAGTAGCTCCATAACCCTTTTGCCATAGTAACAGCAAATAAAATGCAATTTCAGCATCTGATATGCAGTTAGGATTAATATACATCACAAGACTAACTACTTATAATATACCTTGTGGCGTTCATTAATACAACAAAATGCTACAATACATTACTGCAAATAGCCATTGAGGGAGTCTCTTAGCTATGCTAATGTATGAACAAAAATTCAAACACAGAGCTATCTTGCTCTGTACTCCCCTCGCCTATCTGGCAATGAAAAAAAAATGTTTTAAAGTCTTTTTTTTATATATTTTTAATCAGATGTTGAATGCCGTAAAATTTAAAAATTCTTAGTAGGATTACACACACACTTTTGATTTCGTTTCAGAGTCCAAGACAGTATTTTGAAGAAACGAAGTACTAATGGCAAAAGAGTTAACATAAGCAACCTCATATAAGGCATTCAGATATTCAGCAAATTTCTCAAGGAAAAAAATATGACAGAATATGCAGAATCTATATGCATTGAAAATTGCAAAAATTTGCACATTTATCTATATTCAAAGTGATATTTTAGATTAAGGGGTATTTTTAAAAACTAGAAGAAAAACACAAAAATACAGTATCTTCAAACCATGCACTTTTATAGAAATTAAGGTTAGCGAAAAAAAAATATCACCAATTATTTTTCAGCAATGACTGATTGGTCACTAACTGCTTAAAAGTGAGAAGAGACAGGCTCTTTTACTATCTACGAAGAGGTTTTAAACACTTCTTATCTCAAATTTGGGGATATATATTTTTTATATCAATTCCCATTACAACTTGCATGCTCCTTTTGATGCATACTCTGAAGCATCAGAACATTAATGGTAGAGTTACAGAATGGCAAAAATTAATGTTCTGATGCTTCAGAGTATGCATCAAAAGGAGCATGCAAG
>JAPMOQ010046650.1:0-32038 GCA_026543055.1 Argiope trifasciata
CCATTGGCAGATATTATCTGTAAAAAAATTAATTAATTTATAAGTTTTCAGCATTTTAACATTTAAGGCATCATTTTAAATTGCAAATAATGAGTTGAAAATATAACAACTAACTTAAGAAAGTCAAACATTTCTTGGTGAATATTCCTTTTAGCATCTAACCAATATTAATACGAGCATGTAATTCATCAATTATTTTTTCTATCTTTTAAAGGAGTCTAATTATTTATCAAAAAAATCAGAGCCATGCATTCAACTTCTTTTCTAATGCATCATTTAATTACTTTTTCCGATTATTTAAGCCCGATTCTTAGTAATTTTTCTCAGTCAAAAAAGTTATAAAGAAAAAAAAATGTTTTTAAATGAACTTGTTTTTTGCTTGTTTATATCAGAGAACTCAATAATTAAGATGCTAAAAATAAATTCACATTGCAAAAAAATTACAATTTCCCATCAATTTAAATTCGGTTATCGAATTTTTTTTTCATTCTAATAGTACAGAAAAAAATTTCAGTGCATGTTTATTTTTTTATATGTTATAGTAAATAATCAATTTATCAAATTCTTCTGGATGCTTTTCCTTTCTTTTTTTTATTTAGTGATATAAAAACAACTTTAAGTCTTTTCTGTGATTTAATTAAATTGGTTTGAGTAATTTGATGCTAATTTTGTCTTGTTACAAATACAATTTATTAAACATTTTTGCACTAATCTAATATGTAAAAATGAATTTTTGTTTGTTCGCACATTATGCTCTGCCATAACTCTCATCCGATTGCAATAACACTTTGAAGACTTATTACTGGCATTTATGGGATGGTTA
Organism: Argiope trifasciata; assembly: GCA_026543055.1. NCBI lineage: Eukaryota > Metazoa > Arthropoda > Arachnida > Araneae > Araneidae > Argiope > Argiope trifasciata. The sequence goes on from JAPMOQ010046650.1 coordinate 824, forward strand.
TAGGTAATCTAACAATTATCTAATATATAAAAATTAACAATTATTTAATATATAAAAAGATTTTGGGATTTATTTACTGCATTTATTAACCCAGAATTAACCTCCAATAACATACCAAGGAGACACAATATATTTAGTAAAGATGCTAAATTCAAGCTAAAGACTAATCTTTAGAAGTTATTTTACTCAAATTTTGTGTAAGTCGTTTTCTGAGGTAACAGCTTTATTAAAGAGTATGCGAGAAAGTTTTAGCTGAACCAATCCTGTGAGTTTTAAATTTCAATTAAAATTTTAATGTTTTTAGCAGTATTTTCTGGAAATATCATATACAAAAAATTTACACCATCTTAATTTCCAAAAAATATTAATTCAACTATATCAACGATTTTATGGCATAAATATATTTTTGTGTTATATCAATTTTGAAAGAAAATATTTTAATCGCATTTTTTAACATTAATCTTTAGAATTCTGAACGAATATTAAACGAATCACAATACAAAAAATAGTTTCTTCTCGAAAATTCTGCAAGAACACAAAGCATTACAATTCTAAAAGAATACATAAGTATAATTTATAAAAATGAATGTTTATTTGTATTTTATGCCCCGCCATACCGTTCATCCTACTGCAATAAAACATTTCTAAATTATTAATTGCACTTGGGCTAAGGTTATAGGCATAGTACAATTATTGCACTTAGAGTTTATCTCGCTTTAGTTTAGTTATATTAACGTCGCGTTTTAAAGCAACACGAGGGCTGTTTTGGGACGGACCGCGTAAATTTGAACCACGAATCAGATGATGTGGACGACACCTGAACAGGCACCCGCTCTCCACACCACGCCACACCAGCTGGAGGACTTTGGACTGACAGATTTAACGTGCAAGAGACCCCTTTACACGACGGCTCTTCCGTGGAATCGAGTCTCGAACCTGAAACCCTCTAGTTCAGGAGCCGAGACCTTACCACCAGGCCACCATGGCCCTGGAGTTTATCTCGCACTTTCAAAATAAAGTTAATATATAGAGAGAATAAGTTACATATAATTCTTCAGGGCAAACAGTAGCTTTTCTATTTCTTCAGTGAATGTTTCGCAGCTTAGTCAAAGATGGCTTATGTGCCATAAAAAAATTTCTAACTCTATTTTATCAATGAATCGTCAGACGATATTATGGCTGATCATCGCATCTTAGGAGACAAATGCGAAAACACAGATTAAGAACCAATATTTGCCTACATTTGCAATTCGATGCGTAAACAGACACATTCCCAAAAAAGCAATTGAATACTGGTGAAAGAAAAGTACCAGTTGGCGCTACCACAAAATGTATTTCGTTTCCATTGAGCTTCTCTGATATCTATTGAAGAACTCATTGAGAAAGTTTTTCCGCAAATTTTAAAAATCAGAAATGGCTATGGGAAAGTGCTATTTTGGTGCCAAAAAACAACGACGACAATGCAATCAATTGTGCAATTCAAGAAAAAAAAGTATAGACGATTCTGTTACCTAAAATTGATTGACACTATCATGAAATGCGAATGAAGATGTAAACTATCCAATAGTTTTTTAATTTGTTGTACCATCTTGGTATGCCACAGTATAAATTGTCACTCAACGTCAGCATGCCATTTAATCATTTACGGAACATTAATCCACCTAATTGAGTATTGAAACAAGACTCACTTCAAAGAAACTGATGCCGACTATCATCAGGGCAGTTATTTTTAATGGAAAATCAAATGGAAAAGGTGCATTTATTTAACGCTTTTCCATTATTTCCTCAGATTTGTTTTTCGTTTTCAAAATTATTGCATTGCAGCTCCTCATTCAACTTGCATTCTATATGACCATCAAAGGTCAAGTGTGTGGATTGAACCTAGAAAATCCATTTTTTTTCAAAACAAAAAAAAAATATTACGCTCCTTAAAGCACTTGAATTATTAAGAAAAAAATAATAAATATTATTTGTACTTCTCCTTTATTTGTCGTTAAACTTCAACGAATGTATTCATTGTCCACAAGAAAATAAATATTGTTCTATCATTCCTAATTCAACAAGATATCTATGTCAAATTCCAAATGATATTTCCAAAATTATTTCTTATGCTGCAGCAACGCGCCGAATGCTAGCTAGTATATTATATAAAATTACAGTATCTTTCAAAGTTCAATCAGAGAATTTTGTAGGAATGCATTTAAAAATTGCATCTTTTTTTTAAATTAATTGGTCTAAAATGAATGAACGCGTATAAAGAATGAATGAACAAACGATTGTTCCTGCTTGAACAAAAATGATCTTCGAAATCTAGAATTTCAATTTTGATAGTTGAGTCGCGTTTACTAAAAAAAGTATTCTGCAAATATTAAAGTAAAGAATTTCATAAAGATTATATCATATATTAAACGCCTTTGACCACCAGCTGGTTTATCGGGAGTATTATTTGTATTTAATTGCAATTAAATATCTTGTTCATAGGGATATCTGAGATTTCCTCAAGAAAATACAGGTTAACCACACATTTTTACCTAATTGCTATATATATAAGTTACTGGGAATGTTCGAAATTCAAGAATGGCAACATAAAACCAAATAACTCATGATGAAACAACTTTGCGAATACAAGTCCCTGATGTCGATTGTGGTGGCAGAAATGTGTTGGATGTTGTTGGAATAGAAGACTGCGACTTTTATAAATTAACAAACAAAAATGGTCACACGATCAGCTGCATAACCGTAATCAGTTTGAGGTTATAAAGAAAAGTTACTTTTCATAGGTAAGATTTTCTCTCTGGAAATACAGTTGAAAGAAAGCAGCTAATTCAACAAGTGAAGGATAAGGCTATGGCAATTGCAAAAGCAAGGGACTCTAGTGCAATTGAAAGTGTACAACTGTTTGAATTGCTGTAACAAATAAGATAGTATAGCGTCAATCACATAATTCAGCTTAACATTAAGCTTTAAGATTAATAGTTCAATTGCTATAGTTTTTTGAATTTAATAACAGTAGCGTTTTCCCATTTTGACTTATATCTTTGATAATATGTTTTAAATAACAAAATATAATTTAAAAACGTAACAAAAATATTATTTGTTTCAACATCAACCATCAGTGCATGGTGATCGTCAACATACACCGGTCACAGTCCGAATATATAAGAATATAATAAAATATTCGCTCTTCCACAGGGATATGTGGTATAAGTTTGTATTCACCAGCGTGTATCGACATTCTCCACTTTTCAATCTTAACATATACATATAAATTAATTTTTAATAGATTTTCTGCATTAAAAACGCCATTACCATAATAATATTAGAGTTACAATAATTATCACAAATTTAAAAGATGAAGTTAATTGTTGCTTTGAGCAATAATGCTTAAGTACTGTTTATTTCAATAGAATTCAACAATAGCTAAATAATACTCTACTTTTGTAACAATACTGCAAGGATTCAAGAATGCAAATAATGATTTGTTGAATTCATTCTTTGCTTGCTTTTCTTGAGAAACGGTGAGCTTTATTTCGATTGCGAATCGACATTTGATTTTTCAAAGTATTTGTGGTTTAAAAAAACTTCAAAATGACGAAGGAGATAGTAATTACTGTTTGTGTTTTGCTTTCCTGGATGTGGAGCTTATTTGAAATATTCTGCCATTTTAACTTCTGGTACTGTTTGCACCTTTTTCCATATGTGGCTTTTCTCGTCATTTTGAGCAACTTCGACTCTGAACGCAAAAAGTGTCAAGTTGCGGCTGTGCAAACAGGAACTGAATACATTGAGATTATTGAGGTGAAGGACGTGTCCACTTCGACGACTGAGGAAACAAAAACTGTGTTTGAACGTTTACTGCTTCTTGGCCAAAGATTTGTTAAAATATTGTTTACTCAATTCGGATATTGATAATGAAATGGTAATGATGATTTTCCGGGAAGTACATGTGTCATACTTGCAATATATGAACCAAATAATCTGAAAAAAAACCTCTTTCTGGATAGATAACTCAGACACCTCCTTATTTTCTTCCTCTTAACAGTTGAACTGACAAAATAAACTTTTTGCAACATTTCATATTTCAAGCTAAATTGTAACGAAAAATATCTGGGCAGCAATTGCAAAAATTTCAGCTTACTTCGGGCAAATAGTTGTGTCAAGAATTCTTCGAATATTAGATTTCCATAGTACTGAGAAAAAGTAAAAAATAAAGGAAGCCGATGGAAAATCACTCTCAAGTCAATCTACTCTTATATCTCCTCGTCATTTTTTAAGTGTTTTGTAAACACTCCTGTAAATATTGTATATAGTGTTTATTTTTATTATTTTGTTTGTATATATATTATCACTGCGGACATTGTTTTTATTGTTTTTTCTTATCTCATTGCGGACCTTATTTTGATATGAAGAAAATTTCTTCCGATACTGTGAAGATACTTTACTAACTGTAACTTTATAAAGCCTTATGAAGGCAACACGGACTGTGACATTTAAGCCCGCTTTTGAGGGCGTAACCGATTTTGACTTCGGCCTCTGTGAGGTATCCCGGATTTTGACTTTTTTGTGGAACTTCTGATGACATATAATCTGAAGATTAAATGGATATCCAAGACCAGCTTTGGACATTGGCGTTATTGAATTATTGTTGTAAATTGTGGCGACAGAACCCTGGGACTTGTTTCTGATTGAACACTAGTGGTCTGTAAAAACATCGAAGATTTAATCTTTCTTCTCAGCATCTTCTGACTTGGCGACGGCATCTCTGGCACTTGCTTCTTACAACATCAAAGAAGAAACTCTGCATATTTCTCCCTGTTCTAAAAAATATACATCTTACAATAGTCAAAATTTGCAATAGTCGGTTCACTCAAAAAATAAAATTTCGGCTTCAACCACATACGTGTGTACTTGTTTTCTTTACTTTATAAATGTCTCACACTACCTGTATTAACCACTTCTAGATACCACATGAATCATTTATGAAACTAATAGCATTAACTTTGAATGTTCTCTACGAATGAACTCTAACTTTAAAACTTGCAAATTATTCTGCTTTTGGCAAAATGAAGGCATTCGCTATTACAATAAATAAATAAATGAATTTATTTATTTATTGTATTTTTTACTTTAATTTTTTTAATTAAAGAGAAAGAAAGAGAATATTAGAAATGTATTTTATCTGAATTCCGATATATTAAAGGAATGAAAATATGCCAAATGTTCTGCATTTAATTTTTTATATCATTTACAGTCCTTTTTTTTAAAATCAAATTTGTTAAAATATTTTGCAAAACGAATCTATTCAATATGTAATATTTAATGAATTATTTATTGTAAATATTTCATTAATTTAATTAATTATAGAATTCTTAATTAATTTTTTAAGGTATAAAATTTGACGTAATCACAGAAAGAAGTAACATTTTGCCAAGTTTCTAATTAACCGAAACTCTAATTAAAATTTTCAAAAAACACTCTAAGATACACATTTTCTTCCTCAAAAGTAAGTATTAATCTCAGAGGCTTTAGGTCAAACGATATGACTTGTAAAGGTCCAACATGCACCAACACTTTGAGATGTAGACTCGTTCATTTTTATCATTAATAGAGATTTGAACTGAATTTTGATACATTTAGAGAATAAAAATTAATGGTTAATTATTTCTATTGGTGCATTAATGGTGCATTCTATTTTGAAGAATGAATCTGTTCTAGATATATTGTAAGATATATTGAAGTTTATTATTTTTATTTTAGTCAGGAATAGCTCTAATAGAATTTACAATATTTATATAATGCTTTTTTAACTATGGAGTATTTACTTAAAATAATTTTAAAAAAATAATTAGATAGTATAATTACCAGAGAAAGTTATTTTAAGGTCATTGATAAGTTTCAGAACGAAATTAAATACGAACGAAATTTTTAAAATTTTTAAATGGTTATTTTTTGTTCGCCAAATTTTCAAAAGGTATCACAGAAAATTCCAAATTTAATTAATAAATACTCTGATTAATTTTCAAAAAAGTCTCTCCGAATTGAGTATTTTCATCTAACAAAGTGTATGTGTTTGCATTAAATTTGGTGGATTTAGTCTGAAACTCAGATTTGCACACACTGAGCGTGTTTATGTGAGTGTTGCATATAAACACGCAAATACACATTCTACGTTATTGTAAATGGTGTTAGATACACGCTTCTAAACGAAAATTAAGCACATATCATATAGCATAATGTAAATAAGATAGCAAATTATATATCTGGAGATTAATTTTTTTCAGAATTAAAATGTAGCTAAGCATTGTAAAATTCCTCATCGAAAAAGTTTTATAAAATTTAAAAAAAAATGTTTTATATTTTTTAATACTCTTTTTCGTCTTTTTTTTTTTTTTTTTTTTTTTTTTTTTTTCTGAACTGATATCAACTGTTAAACTCCGTCAAGTTTAAAATCAGTCTGCGAATATATTTCTTAATTAATTGATACATTTTTATTCTTATTTCATGTTGTATTCGAAATAGAAACCCCTAATTTATGCCATACAAAAATGAATAAAAGTCTAACTTTTTTTGTCAGGCTTTACCAACTAGAGTACAACTGCGAGTTCTTTTTGCAAGTACCGTTTATCTGAAATTTGTTTTCTAGCAATAGCAAAATGGCTGCCAGAAAACAACTTTTACAAAAGTATTTGGGTTTTCTTCACTTCAAAGCAAAGGATAGTTTAATGTATTCAGCATTTAAAAATTATTCCAATTATCAATATATTTCTTCACCTTTAGCATAAGAAATTGCCCCATATTCACAATTTCATTTGATGTGCTGAATATTTTGTAATGTCGTGAAGTCATTATTACTATGTTATTTGACATTTTGTACTAAAAGGGCTCAGTATTGGAGCGAAATTTAACAAGATAATTCAGAAGAAACGTTATCAAATTTAACTGAAACCAAACACGGTCCAGATAATCGAATAATCTAATTACAACTGACGAAAAGAAATTATTTTAGAGAAGAAAAGAATACTTCTCATACCTTGTTAATTTAATGATTACAAAACAATACTGCTAGCATTTTGTATGCTTATATAGTATAATAAAATAACCTTGTTTGAGCATAGCAAGTGATGTCACTTGTTACAATCAATATATTCGTTTTAGCTGGAAATTTTTGAGTTGTGGTTTGATGAATTGCAATGTTTTCAACGACATCAACTTGACCAGTTTAAACCATTTGCTAACTGTCAAAGAAACAATCCTGATATTCGATTTTTTTGTTTACCCCCAACCTAAAATACAGATTTTGATTGATAAAGTGTCCTTATTTGAATAAAATGTTCTAGATTCTTTTATTTTATATACATATATATTCTGCAAGAGTTCATCTCAAAAAAGACAAGAAAGCCTACCTTTTTTTAAATTTCATCTTTTGAAGAATTTTCTTTCCCAATTTTTAAAATCCATAGAGTAAGATATTTTTTGTGTACTCAAGTAAATGGATAAGTCTGAGAAACGTGATATATATTCTGAAATAATATTTTTCTGAACATTTATAGTATGCTTTTTAGCATACATACAAGCAATGGCAATTTTCTTTAAATAGATTAAAATTATTTTTGTTATGCCTGAAGATAAATGAAATTATAAAATAATATATATAAAGTGGGATCTAATTTTGCCCAGGGTCAGATAAGGAAATGGAAGTAAGCAAATATTGACCGCAAAATTTGCTTTGTCATATTTACAGTGTTATTTAACAACATTTAAAAAAAATTCTTTGTAAGAAACTGAAAATGCGGAAGAACAAAAAGTTCTTTAGTTTCTTGTAAAGAAACTGAAGAACTTTATGAGGAATTTTTTTTTTACAAATTATTCAAATTAAAATTAAACATCATTTATATTAAAGAATTTAATTGTTAAGATTTTTCATGGTTTTTTTAATATATATATTTGAAGATAATGAGGCTTAAAATTTTAAATTGTTAGCTATTGGAATCGCAACTCAACAGCCTTGGTAAAATTAGTATTAAAATATTTTAATTTCGTTGAAAGCGTTATGAGCTATTTTTAATCTTTTTAAAAAAATTTTATTATTATTTTTTTAATTTAAAATATGAAAGTGACCTCATGTGGGTGAATCAGATTCAAATACTGTGCTGTTTCAGTTACTCATTATTCTTAAACAATGAAATAAAAGTCAGCAAATATACCTGATTTTGAAATCTGTTGAGGCGAAATTGGAGAAAATAAAATTTCAAGCGTCAAAATTCTCATAGTTGTTTAATTTGGTTCTGAACTTGTCTTGACGTCATTGTCTCTGGGTTCTTTGACAGTGTCGTGATTTTTTGGTAAACATTCTGCAAGTCGAAGTTTATCCTTGCTTATATGTGGAATCTTACATAATTTTCAGCTGTTTAAATATTTTATTTTCAATACAGTATCACATTAATTATAACACCTATTTCATTTAATCAATAGATGTTATTTTATTTTATGTTATTAAAAATACTCATTAATATTTTGATTAAATCAAATTTAGACGTTTCTTAATATTACATATTATTTAACATTTTGCACCATATAAATGCAAGCTAATTTAATTATAACAATGAAATAATTACTTTAATCCCTATTCTTCATAGTTTATTTTTCAAATATATTTTGTTGGAAGAGATTGAATAAAAGTAACATTACAATATTGTCTTTATTCGTCTTCAGCTTTTCAAACATCAAAAGAAATATTTGCAATAGGCAATTTTAACGCCTCTCATTTTTTCAGAATTTGTTTTCGAGATTTTATTCAAGCTCATTCTTTTTTTCTAAATCATTATTCCCAATCTGTGTGTTCCAGATCTAGAGAGTTTTGGAATGGCATACAAAAAATGCAGTCACTTTCAGTTATTTTTGTTGCAAATTACTTATATTGAGAGATATGAAAAGGAATTTAATACAAAAAGTTTTTCAAAATGCAATTTAAATAGTATTAAAAATAGAAAATTAGTTGTTTTTGTATTTTTCTTTTTTCGTGTTACAATGTCTTAATCGTTCTTGCTTACAGGACTTAAAAATTCAAATGATCATCATTTTGATAATATCAATACAGATTCGAAAAAATGTTTACTGAATTTTTAAATTTTCGTAAAATGTAAAAATTATCTGAATAACATTAGAGCTCATTATTTCAACGAAATACAAACTGGTTTTATTATGCCATCAAATATTGAATAGAAAATATTCTTATATAGTTGAAAGCTTGCAAAGATCTTGTTGATTTTCTGTTCAATATACATAAAGGTTCAAAAAACAAAAATTCTTTACCAAAAAAAAAAATGTGCAATTCAAAACATATTTCTTAGACACTTTAATTTTTAATGTGTTGCCTCAGGACACGATTTTATTGCGTATGTTTATTGCAGTAGGATATCTCTACTGATAATAAAGGGGGAAGTGTGTAGGCGTGTCTCTGTTTTTTTTCTGTCTATGTGTGTGTGTGTTTTGACTCCCTACAGGCCATACCGTTTGATCAGGAGCTACTAAAGTTGGCGAAATTGTGTACTTGTTTCAATCTTAAAAAGAATCTCACTTGTTTAAATCTTAAAGAGTTCTTAAGATTTAAACCTTAAAAGAGTTTATCCTTCCAATTTTAATTAAAATTCGAAATAATTAAAAATTAAATGGTATTTTGCTGCTTTTTTGCCATAGCTTACAAAAATATCACGCCACAAAACTGAATTTTACAGTATCATTTAAATGCATGATTTTTTCCTTTGTATTTTTTTTTTTTTTCGATTCTTAATTAGCTAAAAAATATTTTAAACGTCTGCTACAGCAATATATTTCTTTGTACAAGGGAAATTTAACAAAGAAACTTGTTTTCACTTAAAGATTCTGTTATATGTTTTATACCTTTCATTTCTTACAATGTTAATGGCCAAGATATGAAAGTTCGACTTCTGCGCGAGCGTGCGTGCTTCATTTTGAGTTAGTTTCAGAATAAAGTGTGCTTTTAATAAAATTCTTGACATTTTATTGTTTTGTAATTAATGTTTAATTTTCAAACAAAGCAATAGTGCAATTTTTTTTTAATACGTTCCTTTTGAAACACTGTTATATTTAATTTATTTCACTTTTATAAATTAATAATTATAATTAGTTATATTTAAGAAATTAATATAACAATGAACAGAATGATGTAAGGTTCTAATATAGTATGAATTATGTCTCTCAAATTTTGAAATTAAATCATTATTTGTATAGGAAACAAATATATACTTAAAAGTTTGTTGTAATCAATAAAAATAGCACAGTTTTATTGTCTGTTACAATCTTATGCTTTGAAACATTTTGTTGAGGAAATTAAGAGCTCCAATTTATAGAAATAACTTTAATTCTTATTATCCCTAAAAATATCCTCAATACACTGTCTTCAAAGATGGTTTATGTTAAACAAAAGCATTATCATCAAAAATAAAATGCGAAATTTGAAAATTCTAGCAATAAGGAAACAAACGAAAAATTCCAGGAATACGGGAACAATTCTAGCAATATCTGGAAACAAACGAAGCCTAGATTACAAAATTTCACTTTTGAAAATACGAAAAAAGTCCAGTTAAATAAAGGATTTATTATGAAAATGAATACGAAAACTAAAATTGATAAAAATTAGCACCGCCTTAAGTAAATATCCAAAATGATTAATCACCAAATTCAATTATTGTAATCTGTGTCATAACATGCCTAATTTCCTCAAACTCCTCACAAAAAAAATGAAATCTTCCAGGCCTGCCAATCGATAGATGAGCTTTCTTATAAATCTCAGCCCCAAACCTGCGGACACACATTAATATATTTTGTTGGAGATTTATCGCTTACCAGAGGTGTAGGGGATGAGTAATGAACATGGATTTCCCATTCTGTCTTATCGTCCAATCTGTTGTTTGGAACCCAGCCACGTCAGCGGAGACTTTAAAATACTCGTATATTAGGTCAACGCCCTAAAGCGTGCCTTTGTTAGCTCCAATTGATGGCTGGAGTCGTCAACGAATAAAAGAAAAGCAGTTTTTAGATTATTTTTTAAGAACCTTAATGAAGTCATGTTAGTGCATGAAAAAAAAACTGTGTAAGGTAGCTAAAGCATTGTAAGATCACTAAAAAAATCAGCTTATACGCACAGTTTGACTAAAGCAGAGACATATGGGACAATTGCACTGGGTCCCACTTTAAAGGGGACCACCAAATCGAATTTAATAAATTTATTTTACGTTTCCTTCTTTATTGAGCGTTTTTTTAATGCCAGTACAGTGTAAAATCCGTCAGTTTTTGTATTAGTTTCTTAATTAATCTTTCAATAAACGCAATGGATTCATTATGAAAATCTAAATCTATATTTCTATATTTCAAACAAAAAAAATCTAAATTTTGTAAATAAGGTGAGATTCAGCAAAATTATCAAAATCTAAAATTTCAAAATTTTAGAAATCAATTTTTTTGATATATATCTAAGGAGAAAAAGTTCAGTTCTTCATTACTAAAGTAGAAAAGCAGAGGGGGCCCAAAAAAGTTTTTGGCGTTGGGCCTATTTAGATCAGTCGGACCCTGCTTATATTGTCTTCTCACAGAGTCTATCGATTTTCTTGCAATAAAATTTATGAACTAGATTAATAAATTATAAAACTTTTGGTTTTTTCTTACGTAATACGATCTATATTCTTTTCAGATTTATAAACACTAGTTAAATAATCAGAGAGGCCTTTTTAACCCCTCCCAGTAGAAAAATTTGATAAAGATCTATTGTTTCAAGTCAAATATCAATTACATTACTGTTTTTTTGCATTTTGAAATTATTATCAAACATTGATTGCATTTTCAAATCTATGTACACATTAACAGATAAATATTCAGATAGTCTACACATTGATGCTTTTCATTTAAATGCATTAGTATTTCATGCATGCAATCAATAGTGCTTGTTGTATTTTTGAATCATTATCATATACTGATTATATTTTTGAAATTTTAAGCATTTGAACAGATAAAAATCAAGACGGTTTACGAAATATAGTTTTCAATTCAAATATATTAGTATATCATACCTACAATTTTAATATGAAAATAATAGATAAAAATCTATTTTATATAATCAAATTACATTATTAATCGAATTTAAGTGTAAAGTTAATCATATATAAATATGATCATATATAAAAACCTCATTGAGTAGATCATCTAGAGCATTGCATTGTAGATCACTATCTACTTACCCGTAAATTTGTTGTAATCTAGAATTATTTCTAAGATGAAATTGAAAACCAATTTGTACACAGCACTTATTTTTGTGTATAAATCCATGTCATTACATTTAAAACTGTGGAAGTATAGTTTTGGAACAAGTTGCAACTTAAGCGATGAATGTGTCTTTTATTTAAATGTTTTTAAAAGCACTCCTTATTACTGGAATTTACTTTTTTAATAATAATTATTGATAAAGTAGAGTTATCAATAATAAAATCATTTAGTTTCAGCTTGAATTACCACAAGATTTATTCATTCTATTATTTAATTTGTTTGGGAAAATGTTCAAAATTTGAGATCTTCCGACATCTTTGATTCAAAAATTATAGCTAATGTTTCACTTTGGTCATTGTTATATTTATGAGTGTATAGGTGAAACAAATTCCGCCTGTATGTTACATAATTCATCAATTTTATAAGAATATAATTAAATACACATAATATTTTTAAAATATAGGCAATATTTAAAAACACAAATAGCATATCATATATAAAAATTGTTTAGATGGGTTAAAACTATTTTGTTTCCATTTCTACTATGCCTTTCAAGAAAATGTTTTTTTTTATCAAATTTGTGCTTATTAGATAATTTTGACATTTTTAATTTACTTAGTTTTTCATGATGTGTTTTAAAATATTTTCAAAAATAAATATTTAATTATTTCCTTCTAGCGAACTTATATTGATGTAAATGAAGCAATTTTACTTTCTTTTATACAAAGAGTTAGTAGTTAAAATCGCTTCCTTAATCGGAAACTGTAATCGTTAAAAATAATTGAAAATTTGATTTATATGGTCTTTATATAAAAATTGTAAACTTCTCTAAGATTTTTGAGATTTAAAGCAGGTTTCTGTTCATGAATAAAAGCTTCTCAAACTATTGTCATTACATTAGATTTGGTTTAAATTTTTAACAAGAACTTTAAAAGCAATGCTCAAATGAATGCAAATCGTCTGTGCATTAAAAGCATTGTGATAATCTTTATCTTTTCACACTGAATGCATTTTTACTCAATACCATTTCACTAAATTGACGCGTATGGTGATGATAACATTGTCTTCATGTTATTTATATCCGAATTAAAACTGACACAAATAATGGACATATTTTATCAAAAGCTACCAGTCTGTAATGATCATCTATTTCTCCGAGTATATTGAGTGTATTTAAATTTTCATTAAATCATAACACAAAAAAAGTTTTTCAGCATCAAATTAAGATATATATTAAAGCCATATAACTTTGATAACCACACATTTATTCTATATACATTGTGCAAATGAGTTTTATGCCATAATGAAGTTAAGCCCAACGCTATTAAAAATGCAAATACTTGGTTCATCATTCTTCTCAACTTCGCGCTATTGCTAATTTTATTATATTTTCCATCATTTAAACTGAACTGATGTTACATGAAACCTCTTTACCTTACCTTTTAACAGTGGAGGGAAATTTCGAATTTGAATACCTTCTTCTTCTTGCATACAGCCGACCACCCCGCAACCACTGAACGCAGCAGTATCGACAGGATTTGTTGTGATCAACGGCCGTATTTGAATACCTAATGAACTGAACCATTTTCAAGGTTTCATCACGTATTTGAATACCTGATGAAATCTTAAAAATGGTTCTGTTTTACTGCAAAAGTAAAATGCTGATAAACTGTGCAAAAAAATATTTTTAAATTGTTAAAATTCAGAAAAATGACATTTCAAAGAAATTAATATTAATAAAGAACATTTTTTTCATTTATAAATTGTTGTTGTTTCTTATGGCACTTGTTATAGACAAGTCCGCTGATAAAGTCAGCGATTTTAAGCTGGGTGAGAGTCTTTTTTTTCAGTAGTGCCAATCTAGAGTCAAGAGTACGCCTTAGATACTCACGCGTCACATCCAATTGCACAACCCATTTTTACTGCGGGCACATTCATTCACCCGACAGATGAAGAACAGCCATGCAATATCCGGTACTCGAATGCGGGCACCCAGATCACAGAGGAAGACGCACTATGTCAGGACACCGCCATAAAAAGGTGTGTAAATGTTACCGTTAAAATATAAAAGGCAGTTATTTCATAGAATACCTAGTTATTCCATGAAATAACTGATCGTGTCCGTTAAAGTGTGCAATACGTTATTAATTTGACAATTTAACTAGTTATTTCATAGAATAACTAGGTATTCTATATATTAACTAATGAGAGATAAAGTGTAAAATAAACAATTTATCTAAAATGAAATAACTAGGTATTGTATAAATAAACTAATGATAGACAATTAAAATGAAAACGAAGCAATTTATCTAATTTATGCAGCTTATAAATGGTATTTATAGAAACGTACCATAAAATCATTTATTACAACAAGGATTACTAAAATGAAAGTTTTATGCTTTGGTATTTTTACCGTCCTTCAAAAATTATTCTTATTTGAATTCGAAATTAACGTTTTTTTCCCCGCTACTTTCCATATTGTTAAACGAAACGTAAATGTACTTTATACTAAAAAGCGAGATTAAAGATATAGATTATTTTACGCTTTAACGGGCTGCAGATCGTTATTCTATGAAATAACTAGTTAAAGTGTCAAATTAATAACATGTTACACTCTTTAACGGACACGATCAATTATTTCATGGAATAACTAGGTATTCTATAAAATAACGGATTTCATACTTTAACGGTAACATAAACAATATTTGTGTAAATACTATTTCTTTCATGAAAAGGCACAAATATCTAATAATTTTTCATAAATAAAAATTTTTGAAAGTATTGCTCTGATATATACGTTATCAACGTATTTTCAACGTTGATATTCATATTTAATTATTCTAGATCTTTCGGTTTGTTCTGTAGATCCCTAACGCATATACATTCTACTGTATTATTAGCAGATATAATATAGTATTTTATGAATGAATTGAATAATATAAATTAAAAATTTTCTGTTATTTGATCCTTAATATCCCTTCTAGAATACACTGAGTTGTAATTAAAAAATTTTTATGATGGTTAATATATATTTTTTCTCATATTTAAATGACAAAATATTTTATAAATTTATGAATCTCTGATGTACTCGTATTTACGCAAAAACTCAAAATGATATATAAATTTTAATGACGTGTTTTCACGAAGAATCATGCCGGCGTCTTCCCTGGACGTCTTAGGTTCGAATCCCAATTCGGGCATGGTTGTTCTTCTGTTTTCTCTCTATGGTGTGATTATGTCCCCTGTAAATAGGGAGTTGTTCAAGCGAATGTGAAGCTTGCAGCAGCTGAGCAGCACTTTGCACTATTTGGTGCTACTGAAAAAACAAGAGGCGCTTATTCGGCCTAAACACTTGACTGATTACTGGCAGCGGGGTTAAAAATGCATTAAGTTGCAAGAAGAAATCATACGATTATTATATTAGACGATATTTTACTATTATTAATATTATTTCAAAATATATCTTCAAAGTATTGTCAATAAATTGATTATTTAAATAAAAATTGAATTTCATTTAAACATTTGTATCTCCACATTCCAATATCTATTAAATATATCAAACAGATTTTCATTTTGATAAAATGATAACTTTCTGTAATTTTCCTCATGTTAAGTTCAGTTGTTCCAAAACTTTTCAGCTTCACTTTAAAAAAACATTTGAAAAAAAATGAAAGATATGAAAAAAAATATGAAAAAAAGATATGAAAATGTTTGCAAAAAATACTTACGATGAAATCTTATGACGCATTTCGTGCTGACACATCGATGAAAAAGATTTATGCATTTCTGAACTGGAAGATAAAAAAATCATATGCACTAAATCTTTTGCAATATTATCGCCCAGAGTCAATACTAACTTCACGCTCGTGTCTGGAACGAATCCTCAGAAGTATATAAACATTGCTTATAATGCAAATATGCAGAGTTTATGGGTGTTATAAGAGATGCCAAATCTTTTTATGCAAATATTGGACACTTGAAAAATGCTTGCAAAAGATCGAAAAAGTAATAAACTAATATATATGTGTATATATTTAATATTACATTACAATATTATAATTATTATATATTATTATATAATGGAATCGAAATGAAAATTTATATTAACTAGAATTTCTTTAGTAAAATTTATTATGAAAGTATTTTGAAAATTCACTTGATAAGATTTTAACTTTACTCGTATGAGGATAATACATACACAAGATTATTAATTAAATCATAAAATAATTAATTAAGTAACTATTATTAAAATAGTTTGATTTTTTTAAGGCACTGCAAATTTAAAATTAATGAAATTATTTAGTAAAGAATACATTTCGAAACTATATTTAAACGAAATGGAATATAAAATAAAATATATAATTATAAAGTATATTATGAATAAATAAAATTTAATGGTATAAAAAATTTACATAATTCTTATTATCATTACTAACGCTACAAAGCAAGAACTTTTGTTGTTTATTGAAGACATTTATAAGCAGATAGATAAATATTTTATAAGGAAAAACGTTTAATGAGTACATTTTGAACTACACTCCTTTAATTTAACTTCGTTTATTAAAAAATTTCATTTCTTTTATTAAAACTTCTTCACAAATCACTAAGAGTATTCTTCATTTGATTTTCTCATTTTACATTCAAATTCACATTACTTTAACTTCTTTTGTTAAAAAGTTTAGCTTCCTTACCTGAAATTTCTTCATAAACCGTTGAGGTTATTCTTTATTTTATTTTCTTATTTTACATTCGAGATACATTTCGAAACATATTTATTTGATTTAAATTCGTTTATTAAAAAGTCTTACTTCATGAATTAAGATTTCTTCACAAACCCCTGAGATTATTCTTAATTTTGTACCAGTTCCACTATTCTCATTTGGTTAATAGAAGGCGATGTCTAATTAGGTACGCATCCTATGGTGGACAACGGTTGTAAATATAACGAATTGAGATGCTGTTTTGTTAAGAAGTACGAGCCTTAATATCTTATCTTGTCTCTTGTGTTTGTTTTGTATGAAATGTGACCATCAAATTAATGTTCCCAAAAATGTACATTCTTTTGCTTCTATTGCACGAATCATAATGATCTTCATTTCACCACAATTTGACTTTCTCATTTTATTGGATTTTAATGGGATCCAGAGTCATAGTGTCGATATTGATGCTGAAACAAAAAAAAATATTAATATAGAAGGATAAAGCTATCAAAATCTAAGGCAGTAAATAGGATTTCCATTTACTACTTTACGAATTTGCTGCAAAAAACTTAGACTAGTGTTGAAATTAACCCTTTCGTGCAAGCGCAATGATAACATTGAAAAAATCCCCGATTTCACACTAACAGATGCAAGTTTCAATTTAGATTTAATTTTGATTGATAAAGTGTGTGAGAACGAAGCCAAAGAAGGTTGTGTGGTGTATATAAAAAATTCGTGCTCGTAAAATGGAATATGTATATATTTATATATAACAATCTGTGCCTGCCTCCTAGTCCGACAAGTAAAAAAGATGATAAAAAGGAAAATGTATGGATTACTGATTTCGATGTTTAAATGATCTAATTCGTGTTAAAATACCACAATTCTTCCGATCTAGATGTTCCGATAATGACAAGTAAGCGAGAATTTTCTTTTTTCTTCTTTTTGCATTTTGATATATTTGAATTTGGTGCTTAAAAATCCCAAAAACTAGTGTTTGCACCTGATAGGTAATAGGAGTTTTTCCGTTAAAATTTTCTCTGACATATAAACATAATTTGATTTAAAAAGTGTTAATTTCAAACTAATGTAGGTTTTAAGCATGGAGATTCTTCAAACTCCTGAAACAGAATTTTCTCATTATATTGCTTTTAATGCTTTCTTTACCTGAAAAAAAGGTTTTATTCTTTAACGCGTAGACTACCGTGTTAGCCTCATTCACATGTCAGGAAAAGTTCTCAGTCAATATAGAATTTGATTCAAATAGAACCGTCTATATTTCGTTTATATCTCCTTGTTTTAACATACTGCTCGGCACTTGACTCTCTTAAGACTCATACATACTATCTTATTAGATATTTTCTCCTCTACTAGAATTAAAAGAAAGCAAATATGTAGAAATCATATCATGGTTCGAACTACATTAAGCGAACGTATTAATTAATAAATGCATTTGTTAAATAGTTTTCCTAATTAAATAATTATTATTAGGATATCAAAAGCATTGAAAATTATTTAGCACTTTAACATAATCATGCCAGAGTGTAAGCTTAAGAAGTATTTCAGAAATTATAGAATTATAAACAATGAGTTTGTTTATAATTCTATAGTTTCTGAACTTATTATTCTGAAGTTTTCCATTTCGAAACTTATTCACTTTGAAGGGACGTTTCAAGGGAAAATTCAGTATTATAATATATATATATATTTTTTTTTATTTGATAACTTTCAAAGAATGGTTGTGAAGATCAAATAATTTACAAGAATAATTATAAATTAATTCATTCAAATATTATCAATAATCATTAATAATCATTCAGATATTATCAATAATCGAATAGGAAATGTTGGCTATTTGAAAATATTTTTATATAAAAAGAATAGACTTTTCCACAATCTGAAATACATTTCCATTGTAAAAGTAGTTATGGAATTTAAAACATGTAAAAGGAATATCCTTATTGCAACAAGGGTAAATTCACTTTAACACTTTGAAGCGTTCAAAGAAAAGCTGGAAAAAAAAAAGAAACGTAATCCCATAAAAATCAGGAAGTAAACCAATGAATGTCAGGATTTTCTAGACATAAATATAAATGTTTATAAAAAGTATTGTCTTAGAAAAATGTTTGAATCTAGCAAATGAATAATGGTCATTTGGCATGGTCAATGCATTACAAGCAAAAATATTAACGAGAAGAATTTTCAAAAGTTTTAAATACACTTTTTATTAGAGAATTAAATGTTCGAGGTTTTTTTTATTAAAGATAGATAGATCTAAAATTTAAAAAAGTTAAAATTACTAAAAACCAATTTCCCACTATTTGATTTTGAAGATAATTAACTGAAAATCTTATAATTTTTATAAAAAATAAAAAATTAAAATTAATTAAAAATTAAATCTAATTAGTTTTTTTCTATGTCTTCTGCATTATTTTTTAGTTTCTTTATAAGTATTATAAAATTTTGCTTTTCAAAATAGCTTGAATCAAGTAGTGTCTTAAATGTATTAGACATAGCGATTTGATTCGTTGGAAGCACATATGTTATTATTACTTTAAAAATTCGCAATTCAGTTTTTAAAAAATACAAAGAAAATGTAAATATGCTCCATGCACAAATTTACCATGTATTCTGTTCTATTTCTATTC
Organism: Argiope trifasciata; assembly: GCA_026543055.1. Classification (NCBI taxonomy): domain Eukaryota; kingdom Metazoa; phylum Arthropoda; class Arachnida; order Araneae; family Araneidae; genus Argiope; species Argiope trifasciata. The sequence goes on from JAPMOQ010046650.1 coordinate 20,451, forward strand.
CTTATGTATAAGAGTTTTACAGCTTAATCGTCAAACTTATCGATACATGTGTGTGAGATATCTGTTTCAAAACGGATAAGACAGTGTGATAGTCGACTACGTCACTCAGTGTTCAGATGAATCAGATGATAATCACACATTAACTACATGAGAACTAACATATTAATAATTATTAATGCCATTTAATGGCTTTAAGGTTTTTAAGTAAAAGCCAATAATTCGGTTTAAAAGAAGTAAAAGTCAATACAATTTTTAAAAAGTAAAAATCAATAATTTGGCTTTTATAAAGTATAAGTAAATATTTTTTTAGAATTTTTTTTTATTAATTTTATTCTTTAAATATTAGTAATGTGTCCGAAAGCGATGGAATAACAATAACACTATTTTCTTTGAATATTCCATCTAGATATACACTGAAGTGCCACTGAATTAGGGATACCTGTCTAGTAATGATTTGGGCCTCCTCTGGCCTTGATAACGGCTGCCACTCGACGAGGCATAGATTTGACAAGTTTCTGGAAACGTTCTACGGGAATGGCTTGTCAACTATTGGCCACAGCTATCCATAGTTCGGTAAGGTTCGTTGGTGCAGTGTGGTGGCCTTTTACGTCTTGTTCCAAAAAATCCCAAATATGCTCTATAGGGTTTAAGTCTGGGCTTCTAGGTGACCAATTTATGACAGAAAACTCAGAGGAATGCTCATCCAACCAACCAGTAGCCAATAGGGACTTGTGAGAGGTACAGTTGTCTTGCTGAAACACTCCATTACTTTGCGGATAACAGAACAGCATAAATGGATGGAGGTGATTCCCCAGCAACTCTACATACCGAATTGCATTGAGAAAGGTTGGTACAGACACCAATGATCCCAAACAGTGCCACGAAAAAACACCCCACACCATGATTGAGCCATCATGCCCTTGAACAGTTCCAACCTGGCATGAAGGATCCATGGCTTCATGAGGCTGATGCCATATTCTCAACCTCCCGTCGGCGTTAAGTAGTCGGAATCGAGACTCATCACTCCATGCCACTTGTTTGCAGTCTTCTACCTTCCAGTCTCTGCATTCTCTTGCCCAGGCAAGACGTACAGATCGATGGCGAGCATTGAGCAATGGCACTCTGGCAGGTCGACGACTCCTGAAGCCCATACGGTGAAGCGAGTATTGCACAGTCCGTTTAATGACTGTTCGACTGGCACCTTCATTCAACTGGGTGGTAATTTGAGTTCATGTTTGGCTTCGCTGGCTGCGTACAATACGACTAAGCCGTCTCTCACCACGCACTGTCATGGCTAATTGTCCTTTGCAGTTAGATCGATTGCTAGTTTTTTTCCCATCATTCACGTATTCCTGGTATACTCTTGACACTGTCGATCTTGAAAATCCCAGCTGTCTGACGATTTCGGAAATTGAATGTCCCATGCGTCTAGCCCCTACGATTTGCCCGCGATCAAAGGCATCTAAATCAGGGAGTTTACCCATAATGGCGATTCCCAAAACTGATCCAGAACAACCACAGTCCGCACTATATATGCAGTTACCACAGCCCCCTCCCTTGCGCATAAATGATGCGCAGTGCTACATAATTTGCATATCTCTTGCTATCTCTAATTCAGTGGCACCTCAGTGTATTTTCCCAGTCACAAAACTTCATTAAATAAAGAGGGCAATCGGAAGAAATCCATCTGATTTCTGTGGGAGAAAATAATATTTTTTAAAATTAATTTTTCATGCAACCTCCCATTGTGCAAAACTATTAGCTAAATTGCATTTGGAAATGTATACCTAATTGTAATAATTAAGGAAATTAATGTTTTTTTCTCTTTTTAGGGCAGCATTTATGTGGATATATGAAAATAAACACATGAAAATTTTGAAATGAAATACAAAAAAAAGAAAAGTAAGATATTTAATTAGAAGGTCATGGAAAATCAATCTTCATGAGGGAAACATGTCCCATTGGTATTAAAAAAGATGTTTTCTGATGCAAAAGCCAAAAAATTAACATAATGTATTGTGCCATTTCCTCAAAGAAACTTTGTTATTTGAAATTAAGTTTCCCTTAATTAAAAAGTATATAAAGTAAATATTGAAATATACACCCAAAATTATATACATACTTTGACATGAGAGAAATGATAGAAACAGAAAAAAAATCAACTTATAAAAGCAAAAATAGTTCAAATTGCAAAAGTAAAAAATCAAAAGTAGTTCTAGCATAAAAGGTAAAAAAGGAAATGCTCTTCGAACTACAAAATCATTTTATATGATTGGTATTGTTAGTTCTTCTGTAGAATATGGACAGTAAAAAATAATAATGACTACATTGAAAATTAACGTTTGACATAATTTAAACAAATTTTTGTAGAATTTTTTATAAGTTCCTATTTCAATTTTTTTCTATTTAATTTTTTTGTTAGAGCAAATGGCACTTTTTCATACCAATCAGAAACTGATTGGTATGAGAACTTTGATCAAAGAATTTAATCAAAATATTGAGTAACCAGAATGCGAGTCCATGATAGTGAAACTAATGTCCTTTGTCCTAAATATTCATAATAAATAGTCTGTTTCAAATTTTAAACATTCAATTCCTTCTATCTCCGAAATTAAACTACCTAGCTGAATTCCTTTATAAACTCGAACCAGTACTTGGAATCAAAATTAGCCGAATTTCCTAGGACTGTTTCTAATTCGTCTAATTGAGAGCGCTTTCGAATTGGAAATCAGAAGTAATTCCTAAAATGCGTTCGGATCCAAAAAGGTCTGAATATGGAGATTTTTGAAATTTTGTGTTCGACAGTTTTAACTCTCCTTGCATAATTGATAAATGAAATAGTAAAAATTTGTTTGAAGTTAGATTATTATTTTTTAATTATAAAAACTGTAGAGCAAATTTTCTAGTAAGATTTATTTATGTTCTGTAATAAAATATAATAAAATAGTAATAAATCATCATCACACTTTTAAGATTTGGCATATACAAGTGTTTTTTTGTTTGCTATATTGAAGGGAAAATTGGCAATGCAACAAAAGAATGTACCTTGCAGAAAGCTTTGTATTTGGTGAAAGGAATTTTCACCTCTATATACTCTGTATTTAAATACATAAACTCTGCAGATCTTTTTCCAATATCCAGGGGAAACTTTAAAAATATTTGCATAATCATGTCAATTTGAATTTTGCATCTCTGGAAAGTTATGTCTCAAATTAAGCTGCAACAGTCATATTCTGGATTTCGGAATGTTGAATTCTAACAATTTTCGGAATAGAATGACCCATGCGCCAAGTTCCGAGAACCATTTCGTGTTCAAAATCTGCTAATTCCCGCTGTAATACCTTGAAAGCCATAATCACATCAAAAGTTTTTTCATCTTTATTTAAATACAAATGAAATTCCTGTCAATGCTCTAACGATTTATGTATTTTGTATGATACTGCTACAATTTGTATGTTTGCAAACTGTTGTTTCTTGACTTTTGTCACCTCTGAGTACACATACACATGTGTAGAGATTAATTTTTAATTATTCTGCTTTCTTAAAATAATTTCTAACTTCTCGAATCCGAACTTCACTGCGACTTGAGATTATGTTTGGTTGGTTGGTTAATTTGGGAGGTTTGCCACAAGCGCCATTCTTGGCCCCACTGTGCCATTCTGCCATTCTCAAGTTTGAGTTGAATGGGCTATATTTTTTCCCACGAAATGAAAATAGTTGAAACTTCCTCATATATATATATATATATATATATATATATATATATATATATATATATATATATATATATATATATATATATATATATATATATATATATATATACACTGAAGTGACAAAAGTCATGGGATGACTGTTAATATCGTGTCGGTCCTCCTTTTGCCCGGCGAAGTGCAACAACTCGACGTGTCATGGAGTCCACAAGTCGTTGGAAGTCCTCTGCAGGAATATTGAGCCATGCTGTCTGTATAGACGTCCATAATTGTGAAAGTGTGGATGGTGCAGGAGTTTGGGCACGAACGGATCTTTCGATGATGTCCCATAAATGCTCGATGGGATTCATATCGGGTGATCTAGGTGGCCAGATCATGCGCTGGAATTGTCCGGAATGTTCTTCAAACCAATCGCGAACAGTTCTGGCCCGGTGACATGGCGCATTGTTATCCATAAAAATCCCATCGTTGTGTGGGTACGTGAAGTCCATGAATGGCTGCAAGTGATCTGCAAGCAGCTGAACATAACCATTTCCAGTCAATGATCGGTTCAATTGCACCAGAGGACCGAGTCCATGCCATGTAAGAACAGCCCACACCATTATGCAGCCACCACCAGCTTGAACAGTGCCTTGCTGGCAGTTTGGGTCCATGGCTTCGTGGGGTCTGCGCCACATTCGAACTCTACCATCAGCTCGTAACAACTGAACTCGTGACTCATCTGACCACGCCACGGTTTTCCACTGGTATAGGGACCAGTCGATATGCTCACGAGCCCAGGAGAGTCGCTGCAGGCGATGTCGTGCTGTCAGTAAAGGCACTCGAGTCGGTCTTCTGCTGTCATAGCCCAAGGAAGACAAATTTCGCCGCACAGTCCTATCGGACACGTCCCTCTTACGTCCCACATTGATTCCTGCAGTTATTTAACGAAGTGTTGCGTGTCTATTAACATTGATCATTCTACACAGACGTCGGCGGTCTCGGTCGTTAAGTGCAGGTGGTCGCCCACTGCGCTGTCCATGATGGGATGGGATGCCTGAAATTTCATACTCTCGGCACACTCTTGATACTGTGGATCTCGGAATGTTGAATTCACTAACGATATCCGCAATGGAATGACCCATGCGTCTAGCTCCAATTAACATTCCACGTTCAAAGTCTGTTAATTCTCGTCGTGCCGCCATAAATCACGAAAAACCTGTTCACATGAATAACTTGAACACAAATGAAAGCTCTGGAAAACGAACTGCGCATTTATACTTTTTCGCTGTGATACTACTGCCATCTGAATATTTGCATATTGCTATCCCATGACTTTTGTCACTTCAGTGTATATACAGTCGATTCCGGTTAATCGGACCACATCGGGACGCGATCATTTTGGTCCTAATAACCGGATGGTTCCGATTACACGAACATGCCCTATGTTACAAGACGAGACGTGCTATACGTAATATATTAAAATGTTATTATGATCTTTATTGTGCGGTACACGCTTATGACAAACCTACAAACAATAACTACTGTTGCTTATGAACTTTATTCATTGAAAAATAAATTTACAAACTAATTCTTCGAAACGATCTACATGATACTCAGCATGCGAAGCACAGTAAAAAAAGTTATTATCAAATTCAAGTCAACGTTTAAAGAACTTACTACCGAGCTGCCCGTTCTAAGAAACAAAGTGCTTGCTCACCTCCCACTGGTTCTTTTCCCTTTCGGACTTCCTGCTGTACACAGGCGACTTGTGGCTTCTTTTTCATCTTCCCTGCCACGTTCTTTGGTCCGTTTAAACGGAATTTTGGTTCAAATAAGCGAATAATATTAGGCTTATGTACATAGGATTTGTTTCGGTTCTTTGAGATTTGGCCCGAATAAGCGGCTGGTCCGATTATCCGGTGGTCCAATTAACCGGATTCGACTGTGTGTGTGTGTGCGTGTGCGTGTGTGTGTGTGTGTGTGTGTGTGTGTGTGTGTGTGTGTGTGTGTGTGTGTGTGTGTGTGTGTGTGTGTGTGTTCGTGTGGTGAAAGTTTGGATGGTTGGATGGAAGGCTGCTGATTACTCAATCCTCAATCAAACCAAATCAGCTGAACCGAACTGGATGAAATTTAGCACAAAGATAGATTATAGTCAGGAATAGAACATAGGCTACTTTTTATTCCGGTTAATTGAGTGGTTAATTTTTTAAAATTAAAAATAATTAGCTCAAAATTTTAAAAATAAAAACAAACTTTCGTGCCAAAAGTCCGAGGCCAAATATGAATAAGGCTTCGAGGTTTTTTTTTCCCAACAGTAATTCTGTTAGGGTTAGCAGAATTACTACCGATTATTTCAAACGATTCTGTTTAGTATTTTCAGTTTTTGATGCATTTAAAATCAAATGTTTTTAATGAATAGATCATTCGGATTCATTCTAAAGTACTTTTAAATTTAAAAAAAGCAATATAAAGGAAAAATTTCTAAACTGTGATGCGTTACCCCAACTGAGGTTAGACAGTTAGACATGTGCGTTAAGGCCAACTTGCGTTGAAAGTTCGCGCTTGATTGCTGACAACAGTGTTTTTATTTAAATTAAAAGTTTAAATGTATATGTGTATACTACTGTTGTAGCTACCTCAATCTCAATCAATAAATAAAATGGATTTGACCGGACTTGATTTGATGTTTTGTTTGATTTGGGTATAAAATGTAAATACATTTTTTTTACGTTTGTTGTGTGCTTTTATTATTAAATTGTATTAATATAGTATATTTTTCGTATATGCTTATACTTTTTAATGTATCGTTTTTATGTTAGATTTAATTATTTTTTATTTGTCATTATTTGATAATTTTTTGTACATTTACATCAAAATTTCCACCCGAACGTAGTTGCGGGAAATAGAAAGTAAATCTAGTAATTTCTGTTTTTTCCCCTTCGTCTGTTTATTCTAATTAAAAAAATGACATGATTTCGAATTTAGATTATACTTTCTGATTTTTTATCAATTTTATTCAGATTTCTGAACTATGATTTATAAAAAAAAGTTTTATTTCAAATCTTAAAGAAAAATAATTTTTTAATAACTTTTACTTTTTTAGTTAAACACACGATCATTAATATAAAGGATCTTTATAATAACGGTACCGCTAACAAATCGAAAATAGAGGTATAATTGTATGAAATAAAAATTGTAATAACTATATTTTGTGCCAAAACTTTCTTACCGGAAAAATTTAAGCTTGACTTCATGATTTGAATTCACGAGATAAAATTTCCAAAAATATAGTTATTAAATTTAATAATTTCGCTTTCAAGGCACGTAAGGAGTAAAAAATTAGTTTGATTAAAGCGTGATATTTTTCCGAGACAGGCGTTTCGTTTCAATAATGTCTGCTATGATGTGGTTGTTATATCCCCTTAATTATTATGATTATAGATTTATTTATTTATATTTTTTCTATAGTTTAAGCTCTGGAACAACTACTTTTTGGAATAAAGAACAAAAGTTAGTGACTATTTGCAGTAATTGAGTCGTGTTGTTTTAGTAATTTGGTTTTCATTTTTTTTCCCCCAGTATGAATTTTTGATAAAATTTAACGATTATCAAGTCTTATATTTTGTGCAATATTTCGAGTACTTGTGCGGTAGTAGATCCATCAGCAAAACATGATGTTATGAAATGGAAAACAAAACGATCTTAATTATACAAGTACTTAAAAAGTTGTCACTGTGTTATTTACAGTAAAATGCATTGTTTAATGACTCTTCTCTTTATGGAATGCTAAATTAGTGAAAAAGCAACCTGATGCAAAACTAATTTTTGACATGTTTACGTTTCTTTTGCACCATTTTTAGATTTTTTTCCTATTTTCGTGTTAATTTATGGTGGGTTAGAAGAGAAAGGTAATTTCATTTTGGAAATTCAGATGTCTATTGATTTTGAGTTCAGAATAATTGCTACAGATAATGTTTTTTAAACAACTCATAAAGGTGTATGAATATTTTGCTTCGTTCATCAAATAATCGTTGAAAATTTTACGTTTATCATTATTGTAATCCTAAGTGTTTTTCCAATTTTTGGTTTCTATATTACTAAGTGAATAAATTTATGCCATATAAATTTACATCAAAGAAAGGAATATTTTTAAACTGTCTTAATAGAGGGTTTAAACAAAATTATTTAATAACTTAAATAAATAATAAAACATAAAAATAATATTTAATAATTAAAAAAATTGGTAAAATCCTATTTTAGCCCACCTCTGGCGACTTTTTCAAAATCTCGCCAATTTTTCAAAATCACGCCAAATTGAAAGTATTTGAAAGAAATCGAAAGTACCAATAAGATTAAATAGTTTTCTAACGGAGTTTAAATCAACCAATGAGATTCCGTAGACTTGCCGCATTTCTCTTTAGATGTTGTCAGGCTTGCCATTTTAAAATCATTACCGCTGATAATTTGGCGAGTTTTTAAATTGGCGTCAGAGGTGGGCTAAAATAGGATCGACCCAAAAAATTAATGTAATTCACTACCGCGTTAGATGTAAATTTAAAAAAATTTAAAATACTCTTTAATCCTATAAATTCATGCACCATTTTCATTCAAATATTTCGACCTTTTTAATCTTTAATTTATTAATCTCTATAAATAAAAATGAATGTTTGTTTGTATGTCTCTTATACGCTGCCTTATCGCTCATCCGATTGCGATAAAACCTCGACAACATACTGCTTGCACTAACGCAAAGGTTATAGGCATAATAAAATCATCTAAAGTAAAAAAAAATATTTTCAGATATTTTTACCGCATTTGTTAACCATGGATTAACCACCAAATAATTTGCTAAGGAGACACAACAGATTCAATAAAAATGCTAAATTCAAGTAAGACGTTGATATTTCGTAGCTATTGTACGTAAATGCAATGTAAGTCTTTCGCTAAGGTATTAGTTTTATTACAGAGTGTGCGCGAATGTCTTAAGGGAACCAGTACTGTAAGTTTGAAATTTTAACTAAAAATTTAATAAAATTTTGGGGTTTTTTGCAGTAACTTCCAAAATTATTTGATTACAAATAATTTTGCCCCATCTTAGTTTTCAAAAAATTATCTTTTCTATTATATTAAAGATTTTATGATATGAATATATTTTTTATGTTTAATCAATTTTAAAATAAAATATTTTAATCGCATTTTCTAATATTTAAACCTGATAATTCAGAACGAATATTAAACGAATCCCGAGATACAATAAATTGTTTCTTTCATTGCCATTCTGATAGAAAACCAAACTTTACAATTCTAAAAGAATATACAAATCTAAAACATAAAAATGAATATTTGTTTGTAGAATAGAATAATAAAAATAGAATAAATACTAATTATTCTTCTCCTTTACGTATCCTACATTTTCAATGAATGTATTCATTGCCGGCAAGAAAATAAATATTATTCTTCCTATCATTTAATTAAACAAGATAACTATTTCAAATTCCAAACGATATTTTCAAAATTATTTCATCTGCGGCAGAAACGCGCCGGATGCCAACTTGCTATTATAAATAATGTTGCTATTATAAATAATAAGAAATCTCAAAATGAAATTTTCATAAATTTCCACTTTAAAAATTTAATTCATGAATAAATAAATGAATAATTTATTTATTATAACTTATTTAATAACTTATTATAATATTAACGATAAAACAGAAGAGTCATATCATACTAAGAAATACGCGCACAATGAATCATTAAATTTAATTCAGGCAAGCATAAAAATAGGCATGAGAGTAAAATTTGAAAATAGATTTTTATTATTTATTTGCTAATTTAAATTATCTTCACTTATTAAAAAAATTACTGAAATTGTAACTACATAGTACAATAGTTAGTACATAGTAGTTTTAGTTTTCGTTGAGGTGAAATATTCATATTATGCTATTTATTTATCCTATAAAACTCACTAAATAAATATACTGAAAAACAAAATAAATATGAGTGTAAACAACGAAGGGAAAAAAATGCAAAAAGGTGTAGCATATAGAAAAGATATTTTTTAAATTTAAATTCTTGCAAGTATCTTTGATCTTCAGTGTGATCCATAAATCTAATTTAAAATCTACAAAACTAAATATTTGTTACCAAAACAGGAAAAAATTCATTTTCAACTGAAAATAAAATATTTTATTGTCATTTTAATTTGTAAAGTAAATAAGAATAAAAAAGTGTTTCGCAGAATCGGATTTTATCAATGTATTAAAACGTAGAATTAAAATATTTTTCTATTTTCATTTTATAATTCATTATTAACAAAATTAGGGAATCCTGAAACAATTTTTTAATTAAATTCTTTATATCTATTGGAATGGAATCCAAATCTAATTAAATAAATCAATTAACAGATAATTAATATCTATAAAAATACATAATATTACACAACTGTAAAAAAACTCAGCATTCTTAGAAGTATATGAAATTCAATACAAAATATCACCTTTTCAAGTGTGAAACAAGCTAAGTCAATTAAAGTTACAAATCTTGTTCGATAAAGTTTACGACAGGCTATTCTACAAATTGGTTAGAGGTAAATATTGATATTTTACCTTTAGTTTTCTAATTTTATATCCAATCAGATGATGATGATGTTGTGTTTGTGTTTCCACGGAAAGGGGTTGCAGTAGCTTCTGAGGGTAAGGACCCCTGAGCACCCAGGAGGCAAAAGTGTGATTTCTAGTTCAAATGAAGGTGACACACACCTTCGCTTGCTTAACCTCTTTTTACAGGGGGGGGGGCTCATTCATACATCTCACAGATAGAACACAGAACAACCATGCCCGAACCAGGACTCGAACCCGTGACGCCCAGATCAAGAAGAAGACACGACACAACAGGAAGCTGGCATCCAATCAGATGGAAAGAACAATATCTAAAACAATATAACTGTTGCTACTAAATCGACAAATTTAATTATTATCAGATTCCCATTAGTATAAAAAAATCAGCAAGAATAAAATCAGCAAGCAAAAAATATCCAACCCGTGACTATGCAATTATGAAGTTGAATGCAACCCTCACACCAAAATGGTCTTTAATGTGTCGATTATTAAAATAATCGAAGAGAAGTACATCTAAGATTATAAAAGAGATGAAGAAAGATGTGAAAAACGAGTATGAAAAATTGTCTATGTTAATAAAATTAGAAATAGAGCTATCACAAAAAAGGATACGTACAATAAAATTTATGAGCAGTCTTAGTGAACATTTGAAAGGGTATATTGATGTAAATATACGATTTATAGTATATAAAAAGTTTAATAAAACACGCAAACAGCCTCCTGTAAAAAAGTTAGCAACGTTAATGAATTAAATCTCCTACTTTTTGACAAAACATCAAAAATTGGACTCAAAACCCAGCAGATATCTACAAGATTTGACAAAATAACGAAGCAGCTTTTATGCACAGTGTCAGCATGTTGTCGTCGTTGTTACTTATGCACTTTACAATCCCGTTGATAGAAAGCTGTCAGCGATTTAACCCGAAATGAGCGTCGTTTGTTTTTCAGTAACTCGAACTAGGGCTAATAGTACGACTTTCACACATTCGCTTGCACAATCCCATTTTACTGGGGGACACATTCACACTACTCTCAAGTAGATCACAGAATAACATTGCCCGAATCGAGACTAGAACGCGGGATGCCCAGATCCCAAGGAAGACACACTATCCCTATGCCAGGAAGCCGGCACATTGTCTATAAAGATAAACAAATGAAATGTTTGAAAAAATTAGCAATTTAAAAGCATAGGCACTACTGTTGGAAAACTGAGTCAGCAGATTCATATGTTATAACCTTGGCGCCCACGCGCTCTGCTGACGTCAGTAGATATTCC
>JAPMOQ010046650.1:32048-80611 GCA_026543055.1 Argiope trifasciata
AGATTATTTACCTTTTATTTTATTGATTTTGGATTAGAAACTCAAAAACTACAAAGTTTAAAAAGAGATGTAAATATTCTCCAAACTGGCTCACCTTTTAAATTACTGCTTTTGCATATACTTGGAAAGCCGGACATATACACAAATAGAATTTTTTTTTTAAATAGATTTGTTGAGGGTTCAAAGATGTTTAAAGCAGAGAAATTCAACATCTTAGCAAGATCGAATTTACAAGGATTATGCTAACTTATTTTTGCAGTGGATTTTTACGAGAAAATAAATATGATAAAAAGCCTTTCTGAAAGCAGACTTAAATTATTGCCCAAAAAAATAAACAAAAAAATTTATAAAAATGTCAAAACACCGAAGCGTGAAATTCCCATTATCTTAAAAAAATGCTAAAGTTTTGAATGAGTATGCATAAATGTTATTTTTTAAAACAGTAATTGTAGCTTTATTTTCTCACTAGACATCCTAGACAAACATTTGCTTCAACAGGATTAATGACATCTAAAGAAATTTATTACTTATCTTGCATAGCATGCTTTATCTAATTTCTGTTTTTATTTTTACGTATCAAATTGTATAATAAGAAATAGAGTATTATTTCAAAAGCGTCAAAATGTTAAAAATAGACACACTTTAAAATTTCTTTACCATTTCACTACTTTTACGTTAAAACTTCACTGAAAGCTTTTCATAGAAAAAAATTTGCAGAATTTTTACATTTTGATCATCATCAATCATAAAATCTTGAAGTAAATGTCGATATGAACAATCAAAGTGATTTGATTTCATATTCAAAAATAAAACCCATTGTCAGAAGTTAGGCAGAAGATTACTTTTTAATAAAATTACCAACATTCAATAAACATCTTCATACGTATCTTAAAAAATACTTAAAAACTTTTTTAAACAGTTGAAATTTTTGTTTCTAAAATAATAGCTATGGAAGTTATCAGCAAATTTTTTTTTAAAAAAATTGTAATAAAAATTTAAAGTCACTCAGAATCTTACCTTCCAAACTAAATTTGTGCCAAATTTTCTAGATCAAAATCAAATAGTCTGTAGTCAACACATTTATATTCATCTTAAATCAAGATAACCCATTTTTCAGAGTTTAGTATTTTTTGAATTTCAATATTATTTTCTAATATTTAAAATATTAATGAAATTTTGTTTTGAAACTCTTATGTTTTTATTAATTTTTACTGTTTTTCAATCGTTTTTCCTTATTCATTGTTACTTTAAAAACCATTCAGGTTCATTCGAATTCATTATCAAATTGTTTTGTTATTTAACTATCGAATTTTAATTATATGTAATCGATAATGGAAATACACTCATATAAGTATTTGCAAATATTAAATAGAGGCGAAACAACTTTACAACATTTAAAAAAGTATTGTATGATAAAAAAATGGAAGATAAATTAAAAAACCAATTAAAAAGTTTTATTCAAAATTTTTTAATACACACAATACATGTAAATAAAAGTGCCGATATAGGGAGAGCTTTAAATTATCGCCATTTTTTTATTCTGTTAGTTTGCGAGATGTTTATTTTTCATCAGAACATAGCACAAAATAACTGATGATTTCTATCAACTCTATTCTTCTTCAGAGTTGCAAAAAGATTTGTCTCTTAATAATCCTCGAATAAATGTGACAGAAAAAGTTGTTTCAAACTATAAAATTATTCATCACCAGAATCTCTGCATTCTATGAAAAACTTTCCGATAAAAAAAAAGTTCCTTTTTCTTGTTGAATGCGCATTTCTTTTCTTTCCAAATCAATGCAAAATGTATTTGTTCAGTACTTCTTCTTTGGCACCAGATGTCTTGAGTAACTTTCTCCTTTTTATTTTGCCAGGGACTTCAATAAAAGAATTCTTTTTTCTTTTTTAACACAATTGCTGCTTCGTTCATCTAGTCTTTTTTTTTTTTTTTCTTTTTAGACGATGACTATTTCGTTTTCAAAACTAATATTACTTTTTGTTTCTGTTTTTCAAAATGTCTGCAATGCTGTGATTATTCATGAATCTTTTTTTGAAATTTTGCAAAATAAACTGAAATGAATAATTGTTTATTTTTTTACGTTCTGGTATAAGAACTATACAAAAAATTTTGTAATCATTAAAACATCTGTGCACGAAATATCCATACATTTTTATGTTTCATATCGCCTTGAATTCGAACTACTGTATACTCCCGAATATCTATCTGATCTAATGTGGCGGAAGCGCAGGTTGAATAACAAAAAAGTCAGACAGACCGGATTTCTTTCCCTGTAAACACCAGAAGACAAATTTTTATATCAAAACATACTATTATAACAGTATTTTCTCACTTCTTATTGAGTACTAAGCCCTCCATTTATCTCATGTCAAGTAGAATGTGAACGCTACTCAGTGAATCATAGAAGCAATTATGGGTAACTTATCGAGTTAAAATAGAAGACTCTGCAGTGGTAATTTATAAATGTTTATATGCTGCACTGAACGTTTAAAGAATTTGTTAGAAAAGTAAGTTTAAAGATATAAATATTTCAAATTTGAATGTAATTTTTTAAAAATAAAGCTTTTTTAACTTCTTTATGCTTATCTTTCAGCGTGCTTTTTCTTACTTTTATTCCACTTCCATTATCTTGTGCAACAGATCACTTTTGAATTTCTGTTTAATTTTTTTTAACTCTCCCACTGTACTTTTCTCAATCCATAACTCCGAAACTATATTCTTTGCTGTTACTACAGAGTCTATCCTCTGTATGGCGCATATTTTTCCCTCGATAATCACTACAACTTTTTTTCTTTTATTACCCATTTTGAAATCTTTACTGAGGTTCACTTAAAAAACAATAAGCACATACCAAGAACAATTTACGAATACAACAATATATGTACTGTGCACACGTAATCAGAAACAGCTGCAACAACTGAAGTTCGTTACACACACTGAGGAAACGATGAACAAAGAAGGGAAAACTCCTCTTCTCCTATCACAATTTGTATTTTGCACCGGGCTGGTAGCAGGATTAAACTGACCCCCGCTTCTAATGTCTTAGCGATGTTGCCAATGTAGCGTCTTGCCTTCCTCATTTAATAACGATGAAAGAATAATTGATCGGATAGCACGAATGTCGGATAGTCGCGAACCGAATACTGAGAGTATACTGTTTATATTTTTGGGATTATGTCTATCTGTCTATTATGTCTGTTGATGAACATGATAACTCAGAAATGTTTTGGTATAAACGGATGAAATTTGTGTGTGATTTCTGTTACTAAGCCTATTTGCATGTACCAGACACTGAAAATAAATCTACATTATTTTTTGACGTTCAGAGCCTTATGTATGATCCACAATGTTATTTGTGAGGACTTTTATTAAAGAGCATGTAGAAAAGTTTCGGTGGGAAGATTCCAAATACCTTCTATTTAAAGATTATCGAAATTAACTAAATACAGTTTTTTTTCCCAATGTTTTTCATCAGTTTATCAGGCTTCAAAAATTTGCTTCGCTTGAAATACCATGAGAGGTTTTAACCTGTTTATGATGATGACTGATTTCTTTAAAGTTTCTGTATAATATTCATGTATATCAGTCATAGAGTTACGCATGTTCTTACACTCGTTAATTAATTTAATTCAGCTTTAAACAGAAAATATGTAAACACTCATTCTATAGCTATATGTTAGTAATTAATATTTATCAATGCTCAATTTATAATGGTATTTGAATTTTAACTCACTAGAATCCAAAGAAAATCATATAAATTTTATTTTGATTAAACAAAGGAATACATTTTATTCACGTTTATTTTATTTGTTTCGTATTTTGTAAAGAGGGAATTTTCTAACCGACATTTCATTCATTTTTTTTTTATTTTTGCTGGTATACAAGAATAAAAAATTTTATATAAGCGTTTATCCGAGATAAAAAGACATCATTTAATATTTTTAGTATACTAAATCATCAATAAATATATATAAATTTTGATTGGGTACTAGGCACATTCCTTGGTAATGAATGGGAGGAAAATTAATTTCAAGATTCCCCAACCTTGTACATAACAAAAGTTTTTAAATAATATTTTTTATATTTTAATACACTGTTAAAAAATGTTTTTAAACTATGTTTTTATTAAATTATTGATATAAAACTTTTCCAAACTTTAGGAACACAGCATTTTGCATTTAAGAAATTTCTATCAGGGCAAAAGTTCAGCTCCTAACACTGCATACTTTCGTAATTTCGGAAGAAACCGAGTATTAAGATCGTTGCCAAACCAAAAATGAAATATGGAGACGCATTATTAGCATTTATATGCGGTTTGACTAAAATAGCTATTTAAAATAACAGTTAAACTTTTAGTTAGCATATAGATACTTTAAAAAATGCAAATGGCATTTTTTTAACCTCAACTATCTTTATTTTTCTAGATGATAAAATTTAAATAGTTTATAGAGATATCAAAAGATTGCACATTGAGGTAGTATCAGTTAAATAATTTTGTCCTTCCGATAGAAGGTCTCTAATTATTTTCAATAAAGACTAATTATAATTAATTAGTTAAATAAAAACCGATTATTTGTTGTCATCAATGATATCTTTTTTTTTACCCTAGTCGTACTCACTTTCCTTTTATGAATGAAAGTGTGAAAGAAGCTTGTAATGTGATTAAAAATATTGAATGGGAACACCGCATTCGAAACAAAGCGGAAATCTTTTTCAAACACTAAACTCCTCAATAGCCGGTGAACCCAAAGCGATTTGCGCCCAGTCAACAAACAAAGGAAACGAATAAAGAAGTTTCCCCCGAACTATTGCCATTCATCTCATGATTTTTATGTGGAACAAACCAAAAGCGATGAGGAAAAAATTCTTTTTAGTGTTAACTCGAGAAAGTTCCTCAAATTACCCCGACTTGCAAAGGCTACTTAATATCGAGTGAGTTTCAAGACACTCATTAAAACGGTTTTATCGGCGTCCTGCTCATTAGCGGAACACCAGCCAATTAAAGAAAAGTAGCTCCGGTATCACAGATTAGTTCCGCAGATGTCGTTCGGCGGAGCTGTAATCAGTGACTCGTTGCCATTCAGCGAGCCTTTAAAATGTTTTAAGTAGCTTGTAAGAAATTTTACACCTTTTCTTCTGTAACAGCTGGTCCGGGCGCTGGAGCGGATGTTTTAAAATGGTGTTTTTGAAAGTGGTGATTATTCGTAATTGAATGGTATTCTAAATGAGAACCAATTAATTCCGAGGAATCTCTTGTTATATCTATTTAATATTTATTCGGTAAAGCTAAAAAATGTAGAAAATGGAAGTGCCAAGGAAATATTTCCAATTCGTTAAATTGGATTTTCATTGGTTCCAACAATTTTTGATGATTTCTGAAAATGCGTTTTGTTTCTAATGTTATTTATTATTAGATGAACAGGTGTTGCATTAAAAATATTATGCATCGAAAACCATTAAAATAAAGGAAATTTCACATTTTAGTTGAAAAACATTTGACGTTTTAGTATATTTTAATTTATTTATATTATATTTGCCGTTTAGGTGTAATTTTTCTCCGCACAATTTACTACCATTTAAAAGAAATTAAATAACACGACCATCGTTTTTTTTAGCCAAAAATAATTTTTCTTTAGCGTTGCCACTTGAAAATTTTTTGTTCTTATATTTTAAGCGGCTATGTCTAATAGGAAGTCCTATTAGAACTATGTCTAATAACCAGTAGTCCATTATATTTTGAATGATCATTTGGCAACAGATTCAAATTGGTTCAATTTTCTCTGCCAGCATCATAGACTTAATTTGATCAGTTTAAAATCCCTACGTCTACAGTTATTCCAAGCACCTGTTCTTTTATGATAACATTACTTTAAATTAGATGTGCGTTTTTATGCAATATATTCTCTAATAAAATTGTCTTCAAGTATCATTGGCGAAATACATAAAACCATTTATAATTATTGATGAAGACATGAAATGCTTATCATTTACGTGAAGATACATGCCTTTTTCTTCAAATATTTTAAAAATTATCTATGAAATGAATATATGCAGATCTGATTAAAACGCTAAAAAAGATAATTCTAAGTTTAAAAATAAATCAATTCCTGGGCACTTTTATTATAACAAATAAAATCTTTTTTTTTTTAATCCAAAATCTTGAGGTCGGAACAAGATTGTAAACGAGCGAGTCATGATAATTAATTGTATAAAAAGAATAAAATAAAACTTTCATAAGTCATTTGAATTTTTCATAAATAGTAATGAATTTTATTTCTAATGTTATCCTTTGTGATTTAACTGCTTTACTATTTTTCAACGTTTTATGCTTACGCATTAAGTACACAGTTTTTATTTAAACCTATTTTATATTTATTATTTTCTATTTTTTGTATTTGTTATTTTTCTCTTTTAACTTTTTAATATTTTTCATAATTCATTATTGCAATGACATGGAATAAAGTAATCAATCTTTTTTTTGAATTCACCACCAAATTTTAGTTTCTTGCACAATATAAAAATAAAACTTGAATTAGACCCATAAAGAGAACAAAGAAAGTTATCATGAAATCATTTCTTTAGAATATATATATATATATCTTAGCAAATCAAACATTAACTAATGTTGATGATGAATTGATGCTAGCTTGAGAAAGGATAACATCCAGCGGCCTATTTCTTATTAAGCAAACTAGGCACCTACCTAGAGCTGTTAGGTTGTAATTAGGCTGCAATTAAATTTAAAGAAATATTATTTTTCTAGTAATATAACAAAGATGTAAGAAAAATGAATCATATGAATGCTGAAATATTAGAATAGCATGAATATTTTGCAAGTACAATTGATTATTATCTATATCTTCTATACTTATAATAAAGCTCAATGTGTGTGTGTGTGTGTGCGTGTGTGTGTGTGTGTGTGTGTTGGCGCTCTACAGGCCAGACCGTTGCACCTACAGCTACCAAATTTGGTACATGTATACCTTGGAGGTTGGGAATGTGCACCTCGGAGCCCTTTTTTCGAATTTTTAATTAGAATTTGAATTAATTAAAATTTAAGCGAAATTTTGACGTTTTTCCGCTATAACTTCCGAAAATATTATCGCACAAACATGATTTTTACATCAATTTAAAGATAAAAAAATTAGCTTTCTAACAGTATCATTTTTTTATTTATAATGTAAGCTTCTATTTTTAACGAATTTTTAAAGAAATATTTTAACCATGTTTTTATCACGTGACTGGATAAAATAAAAGAATGACGGAAGTTCAGATTAAAAAAAAAAAAAACTATCATCGCAAATCAAATCTAAAGAAATACAACTTTCAGCACGAGACTGGATAAAATAACATAAATATAAAAAGTGATACTTTCTAAAAAAATAAATGCAAGGCAAAGGCTTCTATGATCGTTTGCAATATCTAAATGATTAATTCAATAAATCTTCTTTATTTACGGTAAACCTGATTAAATTTAGACAGGATATGCATTGAAATCCCGACCTAATGGCATATTTCTATCATCGTTTGCAATATCTGTATCATAATTCAATAATTTTTTTTCGCTTTCTTTAAAAAAACATTTAATATTTTGGCAACAACACCGAAAAAAACATTTTAATATTTTGGAAGCATAACCAATAATTAAAACTGACTGATTTATAAATTTAAAGAATATTATTAGGAAAACGTGTTCTTTTAGAACTTTCCGACCATCCTCTTAAAGAAAATATTAATTTCAGGCCAATCAATGCTCGGAATTACTTCAAGGCTAATGAATATGTGATTTAATTGAAAATTTTAGAACCCATTACTCATGGCGAACCAGCTGGTCGCCAAAGGCGGCTAGTTATATTCATAAATCCGAACACCTGTTTCAATTCTAGAAGCACATAATGTGAGGTCTAGAGCCATATTAGGTGTGTGAAAACAAATATTAGATAAATCAGCCGTATAAATGAAGAAAACAATAAAAACAAACTACTATTTAAAAAGTAATATAATAAAAAAAGTAAAAATTGAAAATAAATTGTAAACAAGTTAAAACATATTGAAATATGAATTAAATTGAACATCTTATTAAAAGAGGATCTCATATAGTGCCTGGTCTTTACCCGTTTTATGCTTAAATCCACCATTGACAAAATCTGTCTATATTTTTCGTGTCCTGTGCAGGAAACGGTATTCCTTATTATTGATTGAAATATATATTGTTCAACAATGGATTGCAAAGCCTCCTCGCTTTTGCGCATGCGTTAGGATGAGTTTAATTAATCGAAATAGGAGGGAAATGAAAAGTTTATTAGTATGTATTAAGGGAAATCCAAGGACAAAGGGAAACTGGAAATGCACTAATCGTTCCGTGTCTCAGTATGTATATAAAGTTACTACTAGTTAAATGCTTATCATTTCATTTTAACAATTTTATTAGCTGTTCATTCTTATCTTATCATTATTCCCCTACTTATTATCATCAACAAGTCTTTTAAGAATGCGCGGTCGTCTTTGAACAATCTATAAGACGAGAACTGTCGAACTCGACCAACCAATCAACGAAGAACATTCTGCCAGTCTCTTCTTTATCTCCCCAGACACATTATCTTCTTCCTCGCTCCGTTTCAAATTCAAAATGGACGTGACCAGTCTCCTTAAACGGCACAATAATAGAGACCATTGAGACACCCTCCCGTGCTATTTCGAATTACATCTTAAGGTGCAGTGGGAGATAAAAAGAGAAATGTATATCTCTATAAACAAAATAAACTGGCAACACTTCTTTCGGGTCTCTTATTTCCTTGCGGGTCACGTTCATACTTTTCTCAATGAAACGCTTTTCTTTCGAGGAGTTGAAGGTTAAACAGAATGGGAGATGGTTATGCGATACTAAGCCGTTCTTTATAGTAGCCACAAAGTATAAAACGATTTAGAAGAGATTAGAACCATTAACTTATATCCTCGGATCGGCATCAGCTCCGACGATCGTCAAAAATGAGATCTATAAAAAAGATGACCAGTTTACCATTATTTCTAATTTGACGGTCTTTTTTTTTTTTTTTTGAAGGAAAACAATAAAATGAATATTTCATCACTTATCATTCGATTAAGCGAAACCTATTTCAAGTGATCAGATACTTCCAACAAACCTATCAGTTCAATTATATTAACCTTCATTGTGTATAAATGCAATGGCTTTTTAAGGAATGATATCATACTTCCCAGCTGTATTAAGATGATGAGACAGGCGCCTAAGCCGGTGGCTCACAGTGTCACATTATCCAAACTACGCTACCAGAAAGTATTTAAATCTCTACATCAGGATATTCGTTTTAACACAAGATATTTTACAATGCCTTTGGGATACTGGAAAATATTCTGATAACCATAAAATACGACAGCGATAAGCCATCTTGACATAGAAGTAGCGCGTCTTCACCGTGATCTGGCCGTTTTGAGTTCGAGTCTAGGTTAAAGCAAGGTTGTTCTTCTTTTGAGTTCCATCTGTGAGGTGAGTGAATACCCCCACCCTTATAAAAAGAGGTTATGAAAGCGAATGTGATGCATGAAGTAGCTAAATTCTACTCTTGACCCTAGATGGCACTGTTGAAAAAACAAAAGGCCTCCATTCGGCTTAAATCGATGACAGATAACATCAAAGGGCCAGTAAAGTGTCATACGTTTAAATACAACAACTACGAAAGCAATAATGAAGACTTACTTATGCTAGTAAGGGAAATATTTAGGTTCTTGCTATCAGATTTAAAGTGCACTAATCTCATGTCACGGTGGATCTTCGTTGAAATTAGAATTCAAAGATAGAACCTCTGACCTCTTCCAATACGCCTGATCATTTACCAGAAAAATCTGAAACTTTTTCCTCTCGAAATAATACCATTAGAGTCACAGTCTCACTTCCATTTGGAATATTCCTAATACATAAGTCTATGGCCTATAATTCGGTACGTCAATGTGACCGGAAATCACATCAACAAAGCCCAGAAAAGTAAAATTTTGAAATAGCGTGTTTATTTTTTTTTAAACCATCACTAAATATTTTTAAAACATAGAACAAAATTTTCCCTTGAAGTTACAAATTCCTCGGCAGAAAGCCGAGTGCATTGATGATTATTAATCCGATGTTATTTAGCTAAATGCAATGAACTTCACACCCAGTCCCTAGCGATATCCTAAAGTTGCCATCCACCGTCTAGAATTTTAATTAGGCAGCGCCGATCTCCAGAGACTGGCGAGACGCTTGTAGTGTTAAGGACAAAAATAACTCCCTCTGCAATTTCTTTTGTCTCTATAACACCTTATGTGGCTCATCATTTCTTTTATTACATCGTTTCCTTAACTATTATAATGATTATTGCATAAAAAATTTATTTTATCATACATGCACTATTATGAAATCAATATTATTAAACCCGAATAATTACGCATGATTTGCTTTGAATCCATGTCTAATTTTTTTAGTTTCCAAAAGTTGAGTTTTTATATTGATTCCTTTTCTTCTCAATTCTTCTGGGATAAAATTTCGAAATTTATTATAATGCAATGATAAAATATTTTAATATTTTTAGAGTTTCGTTAAAAATTAACCTTTTAATTTTATTTAGTTTTGATTTATAAGACAGATGCCTTCTCGTTGTCATTTGAGAAAAATGATTAAATGTTTTCATATTAATTATAATTCATTAGAAATGTTATTTAATACAAAACAATACACAAAACATTTAAAAAAATACTTCTTCTGCGATATAGGATATAATTTCTCAAAATAAATTTGAATACTAAAATAAAAAACCTAACATTATGAGGATCCCGAAAGAATTCTACGACCAAACCACACAAATACAAAGAGGAAGAAAATTCTAAAAAAATAAATATCATGGAAATATAGTAAATTTTTATAATTCCCAAAATATCATCGAAAATTAAAATGTATTAAGAATGCTGTTCTTTCTAAGGGCAATTGTCATTGACAAACCCGCTGATTAAAGAGCCATTGCGATTTAATTCCGAAATACTTGAACCTCTTGTTTTTCAATAGCGCCATCTAGGGACAAGAGTACAAGTTAGCTACTCACGCGTCATAACTCATTTTACGGGGTAGGCTTCATTCATACATTTCATTCACTTATTTACACCTAGATCAGAGAACGATCACCTCTGAATCACTACCCATAGTGGTATTACTCACTACAAGGAGGACTTTTTGATCACGAAACTGATACGTGCACCAGCAACCACCACGTACGCGGATCATCTATCGGCGGGGTTCGAACTCTCAACCCAAGGAATGCAAGTCCAACCCTTTACCAATCAATTTACTTCAGCCCTATAAAAATACGATCAGAATTTCAATTTCTAGATAACGGAGCAAACGGTGCTTCATTTCTTAAGCTTTTGTTTCTAAATCATCATATTTTTAGATAAAGGAAATCGTTTTCTACCATTAAGGGAATCGATAAACGACTGAATCCATAAAAACTTTTGTAATTTATAATTAGCTATTCACTTTCTGTTTAAAGTATTGACTGTGATTGATTTTCAAAATTGTACATATAAAATCACTTGGAGAACTCTAATTTGGCATGGAAAACGTGAAAGAAAGATTTATAAGAATTAAGATTTTCTTTTTCGATTAAATTCGCATGGCGAAAAAAAAAATCTTTTTTTATATATATATTTATAATTTTTTTATTATTTAAGACATTTCAGAACCGGTAACATAAAATTGAAACATCTTTCTCTCACCCTCAAACTGACACCAGCAATGTGCAGGAAATTAAAAAAAATACTTTACTTCAAAATAACTGAAATTGTATGTCTTGATTTATATATCTTTCCTCTAAATAATGACACGTAATAATTTAAATACGATTGGAGAAGCGACTTGTAAACTACAGAAACAAGCCAAGTTGCAAAACATTCCCAAACGAATTAACGTTATGTTATTGACTAGATATTGTTACGAAATGCATTATTAGCGAGTTATAACTGTAATGTAGTAAAATAATCTTTTTTAATGGTAAATCTCTGGAATACAGTTAATGCACAAGTACCAGGAAACCAAAACCTATTTTGGACGCTTTTTCTGTGACAGATAGAAAATCTGATTAGCATTGTCTAGTAAGTATTAGTATAGTAATCTGAAACTAGTATTGTATTCAAGGGAAGATCAATCGACAATGAATCTTCACTGGTTACTGGTGACCAGTTAAAACTTTACCGAGGTTTATAAACGAGTAGATTTCCAGTTTAAAATGAATTGAAAGGAATATATGGAACTCCACTTGCCAAATCAGGTTTATTTTAATAAATAAAAATCAAAGTAGATGACGTTCAAAAGCTACTACTTCACACTGTAGATGAATTTAATTTTTTAGTATAGACATTTTTTCTCCATTTTGAGACCATTGCTACTCTGTATCTCCATTTTGTTCTTAAAACTAGACACAGTTTCGCCTTTGGTCCTATATTTTCACTTTAACTCTATAAATACTGAAAGGTCCTAAGTGCCTGTTCAATGAAATTACGATGAACGGCCGAAACCTCTGTATATCACCACTATAACCGTCCCCATTTATTTAAGCACGATTAATTGAATACCTGCCGTGCGTACTTAGTTCATTAAAACTACACACGCAATCTGATTTGTTTGTGGCACAGGAACTTTTTCTGAGAATACTCATATGATGTCCGAGCTTAAATCTGCTGAATGATCTTCAGTTAAACTGACATTTCTTTTGCATATTGATATTTTAAGAAACCAAGCTATCGTTGAGGTTTATATAAAGTGTAGGGAATTTTTCTTAGATCTTCAAAAGATAAACTCAGACGTTCCTGTCTTTTGAGGAACCCGAACTCGTACGATCTTACTAATGAGATGATTAATAAGTTTATTTTTAATTGATAAGATGAAAAAAAGGAAAACATTTTAACATTTACTAATTAATTAATTAAAAATTAGGAAATCCTCTAAAAGTCAAAGTAAATTAGATATCCAAAAGAGTTTTTATCTACAGTCAGACTTTTGTAAATGGATGTGACAATTAGTAATATTTTTTTATTTATCTCAATGAGTTTTGAGTTTCTGTGGTAATTGATTTAAACTCAATCTGCATCTTCAAGCATAGATCAATTCTTAGTTTTTTATACTGACATTAGTGTTTTGAAATGACAAATGTCGTACTGAAAAAATTAACCAAACTTATAATAAGGCCATTAAAAAATTGACTAGAAAACTTCTTGTCTTGTAGCAAAAACATCCAAAATTCTTGAATAGATGTAATGCTGAGAATTAATTTTTTCTTCGGATATTGTATTTTTTCATAACCAAAATATTTTAATCAATCTTCCTACTACTTTTCATGAAGATAATTAATCATTAAATCAATGTAATTTATTTAAGTTCCGTTGACTTTTTATTTTTGAACCAAATTATTAAAGTGTAATCAAAATTTTCATGGCAACGAAAGAAAAGGAATTCAATTACTGTTTTTATATTTAAGAAAATTAATAAATATTATTGAACAAAATAATTCAACAAATATTAGCATACAAAAAAACTATAGAAATTAGTTTTAAAACTTTTAGTTTTTATGGACTAATAATTTTTATGTACTTTAAATTAAAACTAATTGGATAGTTTTTATGGGCTCGTATTTATCTGTCTTCACCCATTATTCTGTAAAATTTAGAAGTTATCAAAATATTTTTCTTAGATATTCTTCTTTAAACACAAAAATTTGTTTATTGACAAAGTAAAGTAATGCTTATTTTTTATTGTCTGAATGAAAAACTCAATATTCCTTTAAATTTTTTTCTCTTTTTCCACAGTGATTATATTTTGATTTATATATTATTCATAAAAATTATAAAAAATCTGATTTATCAGACAGCATTTGTATTCTTTAGTAATTATATGATGAATTGTTTATTTTCCGTTATTTTTCCCCCGTGTAATTATTGGATATGCATAGAGATTCTTGGGACTAAGTTAACAAGTATAATCACTAATTTATTTAGTTAAACATTTAAAAGCATCACTTGCACATAATACTTTATCCATCAAAGGCACATTTTCTCAGAACTTTCTATATTGACAGGAAATTCTTTAAAACATTCCATATGCAGAAAGGAAGAATGCTTTTCAAAGCATTGCATTTTAAAACTCGGGATTAATTTTCTAGTGTTGTGCATGCACAGTAATATTCTATTAAAAGATTTGTGAAGGAAAGAGAGCTTCTGTTTGATACTCAGTAATAGTAATATTAGTAATGGGTATTTATTGCTCTCCCTCAGCAGAAAATTTTAAAGTTTTAAATTTGGACTCAGAGGAGCGATAAAGGAAGTTGATGAACAGAGCTTAATAGAAAATATCTTGCTATAGATTAACAAAGCTACATTTCTTTTTCCAACTTTGTTTATGCATTATGTTTATGCATTTTTTAAAATTCTAATTTGTTATAAATGTTTTCATTGTTCGATTACAGTGGCTTAAACTTTTATAAACGAGAGTAAAGCATAATCAAAGTATTTTATTTTGAAATAATTTTTTTAATTTATATTAATTACAAACTGGTTATTGTTTAATTACTGTTTTTATTGAAGTTTACTTATACTAAATAAAAATTCGTATCTTTTTAATTTAAATTATTCAAAATTAATTTAGAAAGCTAAACTTAATTTTAAAAAGTAAATTTCTTTTATTTGTGCTGCAATTTAAAAGTCCAGTTTTGTTTAGTATCAGAGCAAATATATTAGAATATCTTCTTATTTTCTTATTCTTCTTATTTCTTCTGAAATTTATTGAATACTTTTAAAAAATGTCAAAACTTATAATTTTTTAATTAATTTAATGGTATAGATTATGAAAGATATCCTCGCTATCTCTCTAATAGCGTTTTTTCTTCAAAAGTTCCTTGAAAAAATTATGACATACCCATGATGTTTTATTCTATTTCTAATGCAATACATCATCATATAGACATCATAAAACTCTTGTAGAACATTCTTTAATATTAAAGGAAGGAGTTCTTTTAATATCATAGGAAAGAGTTCATTTAATATTATAGGAAGGAATTCTTCTAATATTTTCTGTCCACGCATACCAATAATCGATAACCTTCAGTGTTTACAAATCAGGTGGAGTAATAACGGGTGTGTTTCTGCACGGAATAGCCCAATCGATGCAAACTGTGTAACCAAACAAGATACCTATATATTTTTGTCAGCTTTACATTTTTGAATAAAATGAACACAGTCGAAAAAATAAAAAAATAAATGAAACTCTTACGTAACAATGATAAATGGTGTTGCATATTCTGACTCATTTTATGAGAAAATCGATCTTTACTGTGAATAGACACAACCTTCTGCAAAAATTGATTATTTGTATCAACAACAACAGGATATCTCGAAAATTATAATAAATATTTTTTGTGTGTTTAAAATAACTTTCTGAAAACGAGGATAATTTTCTTGCATCAAAAATGTCATAAAATGTTGAAATATGAATTTACTTTCGAATAATCTTTCTTCCAAATCGAAAAAAACATGAATGTAGGAGGTTTATATACTTTCGAATCTGCAGTATCAATTACTATAATAGAGAGTAAGACAATATTTGTATAAAGAAGAAAGATTTTCAAATATTTTAGATGAATACTTAAATAATGAACATTGATGGATCATTTGGCGGATCATTTGGGGATCATTTGGCGATTTAATGACAAATTTTGAGATAAAAGTGATAAAAACTGAGGTTCTCGAAAGCAAAAGAAAGATTTCGATATCTATGTGAGAAGTCGCCATATTTATTCTTTCTGAAAAATTTTATCTTTAGTTTTAAAACAAAAAAGAAGTGCTCATAGGAAGAAAGTATACTCTCTTTCATATGTTGTGGAGATTTCGCCTAATGCATGGTTGCTGTATAATGGTTTGCTGCTTATAAATGTGTAGTTGACTTCTGTAATGCTGTCTTTATGTACATTTTGGCTATGCTTTTTTGGGAAGTAAGGTGTTGTTATCGAGGAAGTAAAGTGTTGTTGAACTTCCTACCAGGTTACCAATATGACATTATGTGATTAATGGTATGGTAAAGCTATAAGAAATAGAAAAAGATGAAAACGAAGCTTTAAAAGGCATATGACAATTAAAATTCTTTAAATCGTTATATAATGTCTAGCTCAGTTTTGTTTGGTCTTTTTAACAGGAACGTAACAAAATTGTTCGTATTCTTTGATATATTTTGATGAAGTATCTGTTATCATGTGCATTTTAATTATCGATATTTATTCCAAGGATATAATTAATTCCAGGACGAAAATCATATAAAGATTAAGTCACATAAAATTTTTCAACTCATAGAAAATTTCAAAATATTGCTATTGAAAAATCCGTCCTATAGATGTACAATGAAATATCTAGCATACAAGATTCAATGTAGGATAACGCTGCTTTATTCTGCAAGACAAAATAAGAAAACCTGGTAATAAAACTTATCCGAAGTATACATAAAAAAAGCATTTTCAGTAATCAGCAGAACATAAACTGTGAAACTTTATTAAATAATCGCAACAACAGAACCCGAACATGCTTGAAAATTATCTTCAAAAACAAGTTTTACTCAACTACTCTTTTCTTTCAATTCATCTACTGATTATGGATTTTCTTCCGTTTGTGCGTCTTTATTTTCTTATAATTCATATCATAAGCATATAATGTTTTTTTTTTGTAAATAAAGCGTTTTGCTAATTCATTATTGCAGTTGGATTCTTTAAGTATCTAATTTTTTTAAATTTTGATTTAAACGCAATTTTGGGAATGTTTAGTTTAGATAAATTTACGTCCCATTTTAAAGAAACACAAGAGCTATTTTGGGAAGGTATTCGCAATTTTGAACCGAGGACTAAACCTGAGTTATCGTCCCCTCTCTAAACTTCCGGATTACACCAAGTGGTCAACCCCTTTCCCCTCCGGATTTAATGTGCAACAAACCAGCCTGTACGACGGTTCTTCGGTGGAACTGGGTCTCGAATCTGAATCACTTCGGTTCCGAAGCCGAGATCTTGTCATTATGCCACTAAGGCCAGGAACTTTGAGAAATAAAACTCAATTAAATTTACATATGTCACGAAAAAAATATTTTCTAACACATTTCTGCACGACATTTTCGAATCGATGCTATTTTCTCGACGCAAACAAAAACAAATCCATTCCTCGCGTACATCCTGTTTCTGAATAAACTGAACTTTAACTCCGAAAGAAAAAAAAGATAACACAAGAAAAAAATAAAAGATACGTTCTCCATGTAAACGGCAAAGAACCGTGCTTCTTGAATTCTCTGTGCCTCATCAAACGTGTAAAGTCATTTTGCTATCAACACGGAAGACCCCCGCCGTGCGACAACCGACGAGTCACAGAATCCAGAAAAATCTCACATGGAAATGATGATAAATGTATCTAAAATCCGTTAAGATGCCTTCCAGAAAGCAAGGGGAGAAGCCTGAAGTTTAAGGATCATTTGATGTTGATTCAAATCAGGATGTAAGCACCGGAAGAGCTAAACTTTCGAATCGGAAATTTAAATGCAAGATCAGGAAGGGGGATTTTTTTTATCGCTAATCCAACAGCGGGGCAGTTCACCCGTGTTGTGTCGTAAACACGCGTTTAAATCGTAAACAGTTATTACTCCACCTTGTGACATTAAACGGGAATCCGGCTTA
This sequence comes from Argiope trifasciata, assembly GCA_026543055.1. NCBI lineage: Eukaryota > Metazoa > Arthropoda > Arachnida > Araneae > Araneidae > Argiope > Argiope trifasciata. Next base: position 49,797 of record JAPMOQ010046650.1, read on the forward strand.
GGTGAAAGTGAATTTTGCCAAACTTCATTGCAGAAAAGGTACTGAATGCGGAAATATAACATAGTTTTAACACACTTAATATTTGTAGGGTAGCAAATCGAATTTTGCCATGACAACTGAAATGTTATTTATAAAAATGCTAACAGCTTTGTTATTGACTGAATATTTTAATATAATACTAGATTCCCGAGGAAAACAAATAATTAAAGTACATTGGGGTATTTTAATATTAATTTTCTATATAGCCTAAGAAAAATCAAATCAAATAAGACATAATATTCATTATTATTCATCAAAGGATTCTGAGAAGACCACATTTCGACGATTCCATCTCATTTAGGGGTGAGACGCGGAACAATGGGCTTATTTTCGGTATTCACCTTTGATCTTGGATTCCCCATATTAGATTTCTTTTAGTTCAATTTTTTTCACTTGTATGTGAGTGTAGTGTTATTTCTGGCTTCGTTTTATTATAACTCGAAATTGCGTGTTGATATGGCTAGTTCAAATGGTAAAAAAAAATTTCAGGAGTGGTACGAAGAAAATTTTATTTACTATCATTAAATATTGTGACCTTGAAGCTGAAAACGGAGAATTAAAATATTACTGAAGAAATTAAATAACATAAAAAAGAAGAAGAATTCAATGTTTATGTCCCTTACATTAAATAAAAATAGCTCTGAAATATTTTATTGTGGATTAGTACCGTTTTCCTTCTGTTACTAATTACTTATTAATTTACTAATTAAATTATCTGCAGTGTTAAAGTCTCATAAAAACACGAGTCCTCATTCTTAAATGAAAACATTTCCTCCTTTCATCTTTCCTCTCACTCCTATTTTGATCTCGGAGGTCACGATTAAACTTATCTTAACGCATGCGCAAAAGCGCGGAGTGATTTACAATCCGTTGTCAAACAGTGTGACCATGACTTTATAATAAAATGAATATGTTAAAAACTTTTTTGCGGATGTTAAATAGTTTTTTTAAATTTTGTATTCTTTGTTCTCATATATATTTTTTTTATAAAATCATTTGAAGTTTGCTTCTGTTATCGTTTCATTTAAAACTAAAATGAATTTTATATGCGTATATTTTGTATTTTAATACTATATTTTCATTTTTAAATATTTTCTCATTCATAAACTTCTATAAAATGTACTGTCGATAAATCTCATAGATTTCACTCGAAAACATACTTTAAGGCAGTGATTCTCAACCTGTGGGGCACGCCCCCCTAGGGGGGCACGAGCACACTAATGGGGGGGCGCAAGCATATCCAAGAGAAAATGTTATTGAAAAAATTGATTAAGAGACTGAAAAGAAAACACACACACACATACAAAACACAATACATTTCGACATATTTAACAATTAACTTATTAAATTAAAACAACTTACTAAATTAAAAACAAATTTAATAATTATTAGTGACTTCCTTGGGCCTATCTTGCAGAACAAAGTTTTTCGAAGGAGGGTTTAATATTAGAAATAGACACCCTCAGTTCTTTTCCCATATTTTGTCTTCAAAGAAGCCACCGCAGAAAATCTAGTTTCACAAAGGTAAGATATTGAAAATGGCAGTAGAATGGGAAATTCCCTTGTTTTTAGTGCAGAAAACTCATCATCCACTCCTGCCCAAAATTCAAAGAGCGATTTATTACTATATTGTCTTTTGGTTTCACCAATTGCCGTGAAGTTTATTAAGGTTTCTTCCTCTTCAATTGAGAGTCCTTCGGGAGTATTTTGAAATGGATCCATCACACACTTGTAACTTGATATCAGTTTGTCGTCAGCAAGAAATTACTTTTTAAAATTCTTTGCTAGCATTGCTAAATGATTTTCAATGGTTACAAAAACAACTTTTACATGTTGTTCTTCAGCCTTGTAAGTTTTAATACTATCATTCAAATTTGCAAGCATTGTTAAATTTTCTTGCTTTAAAAATCTGCTCCACAATTCCAATTTTCTACAAAAAGTATTAACTTTATCACTCGTATCCAATATATGTGTATTTGCTCCTTGCAGTTGAAGATTCAAGTTATTTAATTTCTCGAATATGTCGACCATGTAGCTCAATTTCATCACAAATAAACTATCGCGAAAATTCTCAGCTTCCGGTCTGTTTTCCTCTTCTAGGAAAACGGCGATTTCTTCTCTTAATTCGTAAACACGTTGCGAAAATTTTCCTCGTCATAACCATCTTGCCTCGCAATAAAATAGTAACGCTGAATGTACTACACCCATGTCTTAACAAAGTGCGGAAAAGATTCTTGATTTCAGGGGTCTCATTTTTATATAATTTACTAGGGTTACAACCGTACTTAACACAATATTCAAACCAGGACTCATTTCTTTGGAAGCCAAAGCTTCTCTGTGGATCATGCAATGTGCCCAGACGCACTGTGGCGATTTTTGTTTCACAAGTGCTTGAATACTTTGGAATCTTCCGGACACAGAACAAGCACCATCGGGGCATATTCCGACGCAATTTTTCCATTCTGTTTGCTTCGTTCATAAAATCATTTATGATAGCAAATAATGCGAGTGCTGTTGCTTTGAGTTCTATTGGTTTGCAGAAAAGTAATTCTTCTACTACTGACAAATCATCACAAAATCTAACATAGGCAATGAAATGAGCAGCTTTATTACTATCTGTTGCCTTATCAAGTTGTATTGGAAACAATTTGTCACGTAACTTCGACAAAAGCTGACACTCTATATCTTCAGCTATATCAGCAACTCGACGAGCAACAGTATCATTTGAAAGAGGTATAGACTGCAATTGTTTTGCAAAATTATCTCCAAACATAATTTCTACAATTTCAATTGCGGCTGGTAAAATAAGCTCTTCACCAATGGTGAGAGGCTTTTTACATCTGGCTATTTTATATGAAACTTTGTAAGAGGCAATTCAAGCTTTTTCATTCACAAAGTTTTTTTAAACAATGATTTTTGCTTTTCATATGATTTTAATATTAATTCGAAGAATTCTCGGGGTTTGTTTACTTACTCACTATGAAGCGTTTCCAAATGTCGTTTAGGTTTATTAGGTTTCATGCTGTCTGCCGCCAACATTTTTGAGCAAATGATACACAGGGGCCTTTCTTCTTCAATTACTTCAGTACTAGCGAACCCAAAATTTAAGTATTCTTGAGAATAATTTCTTGATTTTATTTTCTGAACCACTTTCGTCTGTGTACTTGTTGATGCTTGTCTATCGTCTAATGCTCGCTTACGCCCGCTTAAAAATTTATCCATGATTTTACATAAGTCTGCTGCCGTGAATATTTAATGTGGTGAATTTCAATTACACGAAAATATATATAACATACACATTCAGAATAGATTCAATAGCGATAGAAGGATCGACTCGAATGAGATTATCTGGAACTGATATTGGTGTCATAGAACTTTCTCCTTCTCTCTATGAGAACACATTTGTTCTTGTTCACTTCTGCGCACGCTCCTAATTTAACTTAAGATGACCAGACAAATCAAAACTTCTCGAGAAAACGTGAGAATTCACGACATGGCGAGAAGCAAGAGCAATAAAAAGGCATAGGATTCTTGTTTTTTAATGCTGAGGATCATTGTTGCAAAATGTCAATAAATTTCCGTATTCTTGGGGATTTGTAAAGTTTAAAATTAAGGTTGTAGTGTAGGTTCAGCGCCAAAATACACTATTATTGTACACATTTTATTGTATGCGGTGAAGAGGGGGGGGGCGCGATGAAAATTATGATTGAAAATTGGGCCATGAATACTAAAAGGTTGAGAAACACTGCTTTAAGGAATACCTAATAATATTGTTACGAACCTGTGGTTTTACTTTCCCGCTCTTTTACTCTCATCGTAAGGAAGACAGATTGACAGTAATGTGTATTGAATAGTGAATGGGTGTGACGTCAGAGGTCCCAAGGCTTGGCAACCATTTGGCAACTTGGTGACGAATTTGGCAACAAAATGGAAAGTACCCGAAACATCGAGAATTTTCCCGATCCGTCCACTAGGAGCTGAGATACATCGAGAACGCTCCTGATTGGCCCAGAAGGTGTTAGCCCCGCCTACCGTCGGAATATATAAAGCAGGCGACTGCAGTTAAATAAGTCGTTACTGTGAAGTCAAGTAAGTCAAGTCGAAGCGGAGCAGCGGAGAAATAAGAAAGAGGACCTGAAGAAGAATCAAGTAGAGTTAAGCCGAAGTGCGGCAGTGGAGAGAAGCCGAAGCTGAACGATCTAGTATTCAACGAAGAAGACAAGTAACGTGTCAGAGTTTATCGAGAAGATCTAGAGATATAGAGGTCTTGAACTGAGGAGTCCTGAACGGTGAACTGCTGTGGGGCATATACTGCCAAAGTCTGTGTCGTCGGGAACGGAGCTGTCCGGAACTAAGGAGTAGTCCCGTTGGGCGAAGTAGTGAGTTGAGAGCAAAGGCAAAAAAATAGAGGAATAGTTTCGGCCAGTTCTGAAAAGATTCAGGTGGTGTAAAGTGAATCCCTTAAAGATTCCCTCTCCGGCTGAATCCTGTCTGGCAGCTCTGTGAGCTGTGGACATTGTCACTACGGAATTTCTGCCTGTGGACTACTATTTGTAGTGTGCTGTTCTGTGTGTTCGTCTCGACTGTATATAGCCGTCTTCTGTACATAGTTGTGTTGTGGATATTTGTCGGCTTTGTGCTGTCCTGTCCTCGTCCTGTAAATAAACGTCTGTGTTGCGTACGTCAACTAAAGGGCTGATCATTGTGTGTGCGCTCATCGTCCTCTCACACCATACACAACCGCTATATACAAGTTAAAAAGAACCCGAGCGATTTAGGATATAGGAAATCCGTAACAATATTAATTGTTTTAAAATAACAAAAATTATAAATTATCAAATTCAACTGGAACTTTAGTATTTCTAGGCATATTTTTCCAAAAAATATTTGACCCAAGTAATCAAGTGCTAAGAAAACAGTTAGATGATTATTCAGAAAACTGATATATCCATCAATGCCATTCTATATGTCATCCAGAAATTGATTTTTGTTACCATATATTTTAAGCTTATTATGACGGTTTTAAGAGCTCTGAAGGGAATTTGATGAAAAAAAAATTATAGATTTTTAAACTGTCAATAAGCTTTAAAAGACGAGATATCAGTCAAAAACGTGAAATAAAGAGGGAATCAAAGATGACATATATGTTCCGTATTTTTAATAAGTTGAAAAAACAGTAAAGCCAAATTAACATAAAAGATATAACTGTTTTTAAAAGATTGTTCTTAAGTAAATGGGGACAAATAATCTGTTCTAAAAATTTATAAAGAAAAGCTACTTCAGTGCGTTACAAAAATGTACACAAGGAATAAAAATATTCTGTTTCTTTTATCTTTATAAAATATATTACACAATGCGGATCACGTATTGAAACTAAATTTTGTATTTGCACATTAAACATTATAGATAAAGTGTTACTTCGTATTTATTACTTTTAATATTTAAATATGAAAATTCAGTACAATATTTTTAATTATTCTCTTCACTACCTTAATACACTTTCTATGAAATAAAAAGAGAGTGTCTCTTTCACTTTCTAATAAATATCTAAATCTTTTATGCAAACATTGTTTCTTCATTATCAAACAATCTTTCCTCCCACGACCTGGTTTCCATTGAATAAACAGTCGTATCTGAATCAGAGGTTTAACACCATGAAAAAAATTTATGTATTTTAAGGATATATCGCTTTAAAATCTCAAAAGTTTCAAAGGAAAGCAAGCAATCAATTCTGGATTAAATTCTTTGTTTTTTCCTCCGAGGCTTATCTTTGTTATTTCCAACCTTTCATTGCAAGAAATAACTTTAAATACTTTAATGCTAAAATAAAAGTGCATGTGACTATTCTAAAAATAACATAAGCATACGATTTGCTGTTGAAAGTATCTGAATTGAACACTTCAGTTTCTGTTTTAGTTTATGAAAGTCGTCTGCTACTGATTTGGTAAATTCGTACACCATTTTATAACACCGAATTGCATGTTATCGCTTCTACGTTTTGTCTTGAAGAGAACAGAAATTTATGAAGAGCATTTATAAAACGCATTCTGACAGTTAGAAAATATTTGATCTGGTTCTAAAGATAATATTTGGGACATTTTAAGACATGCGGAAATGGCATCTATCCGCTTAATTATTTGCAAAATCTTGAAATATTTTGTGTAATAATAAGATAAAGTAGCTTCTCTATTTCTGGGATGTTTAAAACTTAATTGTCCTCTGTTCATGGTAACATTGATTAGATTCATCAAAAGTTTGATGGCAACAATTGTTTCAGTATTCTTTACATTTCCTAATGAATTAAAATGTATGTATAACATCTTTCATAATCCTAATTCATGCTCACATCTATATTGCTCCACTACTACTAAGTCCGTAAAGTCACCGGTTTCGCTTGTATTGGATGTATGGTATGAAAACAATCAGAAGACCACAATAACGAAAGACATCAACGTTTATTACACACGAAGAAACGAATACACAGAGAAGAAAAATATACACAACAGTCGCGAACACAGGACAGCATACTACAGCCAACAGTAGCCCAAAAGTAGTTTATCAACCTCTGTACACTAAATGAACAAACAGAATTCAACAGGGAAGGGAATCTTAGATCTATAGTCTCTCCAAACTGGTGAAATTCTGAATTCAAAAATTGTCACCTCGCTTTAGGTACATACAATTGCTGGCTCACTACTTCAAGACTGACTACTCTACACATGACACGGCGCTCTTTCTACAATAAATGGAAGAACTCGGCACACAACAGTTCAGCACTCAATTGAGCTCCACACAACCCTGGACTATTCCGCTGTCAATTCATAAACTTGTCGAAGACTCATTACTTGTCTTAAATTCCGACTAAATTCCAATGCAGCTAGAGATTGCCAACCTTTTATAGTTCCCGAGATATGGGGGATAACCTTCTGATCCAATCAGGCTTATCTCAGTTCCTATTATGGATGGTTAAAATTATCGACGCTTCCAGCATATCTATTTTGTATCCCAGCTCTGTGATTACTGGCTCATCACCCAAGCGGCATCCGATAAAGATTATTGAAAATCGGTCTTTCCGGTGATAGAACTAAAAGTACAGGGAAGCTGTATTCCAGGTTTGTAACAATATTTGTTTACCATTACTGCATTTTTGAAGAAGTGTTTATTTCTGTGGATTTATTAACATCTTATAAAAAAGCCTTTCCAAGCAATGATGGTGGATCAATGCATATTGCATTACTCTGTTAGTAAACTGTGTGGACCAGCTGTTGTGGACTTATCTAGAACTGGAATTTTAATTCAAATTATTTATTTATGTTCAAAAAAGTTTTTTTTTCTTTCTCTGGAAATATTCTAAAATTACTTTAAACATACAAAAACGAAAAATTCAGCAAATTTTATATAAGTGATCTATTTTTTTATGACATGAGATGCTTCGCTCATTTGTTATCTTGCGATCTGCGATTCCTTGTTTCCTCTTTCAATATAGTATTCTTGGACTCAATATTAAGCATTCGCCATTTGTTTTTAAAACTCATTCCAAATGGCGATTTCTATCCACTGGAAGAAAATTTTATATTTGTGTTAAAAACATCATAATCTTTAAAGCTTCTTTATGGCTGGTGTATTTTAGATCAAACTTCTCAGTAAACAAGTATAATAATTGCGTTTGAATGGAATTTAATAAAGTTAAGAATTTTATTAGGAGCTATCAGTTGATATCATTCACAAGATATGGAAACCGCCCCTGATAGTCTACTATCAAAACAAAAAAATTTTTATTGTTAACTAATTTTCTTATTGAATAAAAAGTACGAATGTTTAATTTTAGTAATAACGAAACTATTTCTTAAGATTTCCTTAGTTCAGCAGATATGAGATCAGAGAATTGGTGGCATAATAAAGACTAATTAGTGAAAGTACATTTAAAATGAATTTTTATACTAAAAGGTTTGTTAAGAAGTTTGTCCAGATTCTCACAAACTAATGTGGAGAATTTTAATTCATATAATAAATGTTTTAAAATATAATGAAAAATATAAACATTAGTCTATTGTTTACGTCATTTCATGGTCAATACAATCAACATAAATGGCTTTCTTAATGACTTAATATCAATGTTTCCTATGCTTACTAACATTTATCAAAGTAGATACTGAAATATAAAAGGAGCCTGATTGGAGCATTTTCCAGTTGTTGAAAGTTTATTGCTTTCATGTCGAATAATGTCGAACATTTCCATCAGAATACAATAGAAGGTGGAGAGTTCTCGGTTCGACTTTCTAGTATGTTAGTATAATACGAAGTCTCTAAATAAGCTATGAAAAATGATGAAGGAAATCAAACATATATTTTGATATTCTTCCTTTTGACTTATGAAATCTAAAATACGTCAAATTATGAAAATCTACAAATTCTCCATCAAGATCACATATAGAATTTAATTTATCCTACTTGTTGCATTTTTGTGTTACTCTGTTCATACACAATAACAAATAGACTAACCGACAAATCTGAATACAAATCTGCAACTATTTACATAAAACTATACGACAAATGTTTATTATATTTCCAGCTCATTTTTAAACCATAGTTTGCATGAAATAGATAAAAAACTTTTCCTTTATATATTTTATCTAAAATTCGCTTGAAGCCTATTATTTTCCCCTAAATTGTCGATCAGTTGTACTCTAATATCTCCCCACAGTGGCAGATTACTGTGCTCACAAATGGAACGGTTATAAGTACAAAAGGGATTTTTTTTCAAACTCAGAGATCTTTAAAACGAGGAGATTTAACAAAATCTCGCGGTTCTCAGCCCTTGTATTCCTGTTTTCATGCGTTATTATATTTGATGTATAGAAATGAAAACCTCTGTTAGTGTATTAATTGTATATTATAACCTAACAATATCTATATTTCCTGTATCTAGCCATATGGTATGAGGAGGATTTTCTATAAGCGGTTAATACACAAGGAGCATAAAATCATCTATACGGGTGTACTTCGGATGTCTTTTTTCCCCTTAAATACAGAAACTAAAATTTCACATAAAAATACAACAATAATAGTTGTATGATCTTTTTGTATTTCACATAATAATGCAATAAGATCATACAACAAATTTCAGTTATTTAAAGCATTGTGCGTAAGTCTATGCAATATTACAAGCTTACAAATTTCTCGACTGATTTGGTCCAAAATTGAAAATATATCTATATTATAGATGTTTACATAGCACAAATATAGATCGATATTATATTCCGGTTTCATTAAGCTTTGCAGCTGGCTTCCTGGCTTAGGTGTAGAACGTCTTCCCCGTGATCTGGGAGTCCCGGATGCGGGTATGGTTGTTCTTCCCTTGTGTTCTATCTGTGAGGTGTGTATGAGAGCCCTCCTTGTGAAAAGGGGTTTTGCGAGCTAATGGGCCTGTTTGTCATCTCTATTTCAGCAAGAAGTCAAATTTCTGCCTTCGAGTGCACAGGTGTCCTTACCCTCAGAAGCCACAGAATCCCATTTCCGTGTTAACACGGACACGACATCATCAAATAAACTTTGTGAACCAAAATTTTATTCAGCTATATAATATTTAATCTATTACCTGTATCCAAATAAACAGATTAACTCTGTATGATTGATGTTCGAAATTTGATAAATGTCTGTGAATTCAGAATTAAATCTATGTAAAAAATTCATCCATCTTTCTCAAAGAATTTTTGATTTATCATATTAAGAGACAGGCAGTAAGACAGGATTCCAAAAATTTGTTCTTCGTGCTTAGAAAATCCTGAAAAATGGAGATTCGGAGACATTTGAAATTCGGAATTTTCAACGATGGCAGATATATATTTCGTATATAAACATTTCGAAAATAAACAGTTTTGAATAAATATATCAGTTACCAGAATTTCGGATCAGAAAATAATATAAACAGTCTGTATAAATAGGTTACTGATCATTACACAGAAATATCTTAAATTCCGTTTGTAACTTTCTCCTATCTAATGAGAATGTGTAACAAATGTTAAAGAAAATTTCAAGATTTTGACGTATTTCACTTTTCGAGCTTCTGAGAAATAAAAAAAAACTAAGTTTTCTGATCTATTTGAATGTCTGTAATAATCTATCTGTCTGTAAAAAATCAAATAAAAAATGCTTGAAATTAGATAAACAAAGTTTGTATTTGGTTTTTTTTAATCTGTCAAGCCGTCCAAACATAAATGAGTTCGATAACCGTAAAAAATATTCTCAAATTTTCAGAACGATTTTATAAATAATCCTTTTCTTTGATAATAAAAATTTCTGGCATCAGTGGATGATTTAATATGAGAACTATTGTTTGTTGCTTTTAATGTGTATATAGCATGTAAGCAAGCTGCGATTTGAGTGATATGTTTTTGAGATTTCATAAGTAAAATATTCTTATTTATAAAAAATCTTTTTCTTTGATAATAAAAATTTCTGGCATCAGTGGATGATTTAATATGAGAACTATTGATTGTTGCTTTTAATGTGTATATAGCATGTAAACAAGCTGCGATTTGAGTGATATGTTTTTGAGATTTCCTAAGTAAAATATTCTTATTTATCATTCAAAAATGTTCTGAAATGCATGCTATTAAAATTTCTAAGTGTAAAAGTGGCAATATTTTTAATCATAGAAATAAACAGTACAGCTAATCATTACTATCATATGAAAAAAATCCTCTCAACGAATATAAAAAAAGGTAAGTATATATTATTTAAAATACTTCCCGAAATGACTTTTATTAAGAAAAGCTGATGCAGAAATTATTAGAAAAACCTTTGAATATACTTATTTGTAGTAATAATAAATTAAATGATAACTAAGATTTAAAATTTAAAAGACGAAAAACACAATATTCTCTAACTTTGACAGAAGCATGAGTTTTACCGTTGAAGTACTCAACGTACATCTACGTTGAAAACCCATTATTGTTTTCAGGATCTCTTGTGAAAATTATCTAACAAGTGAGAAATAGAAATACAGGATGATCAAGAAATAACAAAAGGTGTTCCGAACCCTGTAGCGTTTTTCGTATTAGAAGAAATATAACAAAATTTGGCCACTACACTCACTGAAGTAGGCGGTCTCGATTTATCAAGAAAAAAAATTAGTATTGATAAGGGAAATCCTGGCGAGCGTTAGAAAACATTATTATATAATTTGCTTAATGTATTTTGTGACAAGATACAGAAAACAAAAGGGAGGATTGCGAGAATTTGAGTCATTCTGCAAGAATTCGCACGTCGATTGCGTTGTGACTACGTTAACGCATCTTATTAATCAAGCTGATTTATCAGCGGAATGAAAATACCATTACTATTCTTCTTGAATACCGGCGGTTAAAGCAGTTACGTAGAGGACCGGTGACCATAACTAACTTACGAAGAATGGTTGAAAGATTTGAATCAACAGGAATTCTTTTTGTGCAACCAGGCTGAGGGCATAAAGTTAACAAACCGGAACAAGTTGAAGTTGTAACTGCCTTTATGGATCAGGCGATAGCTATTAAGCAGGATAGCAACAATGCACGTTCAATATCATCGCGAACAAATGTCCCATTCTCGATGGTGACGAATATATTGCATAAGATCTTGAAATTTTATCCATATAAGATAGCACTCATTAACTGTTGACACTGATCTGAATCTTAGCAATTTCTAGTTGTGGAGTGATTCTGGCTCACTTGAAAGGCTTTGTGTATCAAAGTCCTGTTCTTGATATTCCTATTGTAAAAGATGAAATAACGTCACATATCGGAAGAATAAATGACGATATGCTGTGCATGTATCACATGCAATTATTATTGGAACATCAAATTGGTGGTCACCTTGACTATGAATAGTTGCTATGGTAAAAGATTTTCATTGGTATTTGATTTCTTGCCATCTACTGTTTTCATTGGCAATTATGTATTCCTTTTCCACACATTATGCACTTACAGCTCAAGTATTGCCTCTATTGGAGTTTTTGGTAGTAATTTTTTTCTTAATAAATCAAAATCGCATAATTTAATATGTAAGGCAACCACATTTTGTTATATTTCGTCCAATACATAATACTCTGCAGGGTTTGGAACATCACCTCTTACTTCTTAAACACCTTGTATATTGTGAATTTTGATGGAACATGTTCTTACCTTAATGCCCATAATAAAAATAGATCTGTTTAATATAAAAAACAAAGGGGAAACTGTGCAAACTGTATTTCTGTTAATGTAAAGAATGGTTCAGTAAGGAATTAATGACTGTCACAAAAGTTTCCTTATTTGAAAAATTAAATTTATGAAAAGAGAGGAGGGAAGGAAAATCAGATAAATGAACTATCAAGAAAAAGTTTTATTCCGATACTTAAAGAAAAATTTCAATCTCAATGAATTTCACAGAGGAGAATTTCATCAAGATAAAAATTAAGGCAATGCTTTGAAAATGTCACTGCATTCCAAAAAAAATGAAGACTTATACAAGTTTTGCAAGTATAGTTTTTCACCGAATTCTTGAAAATCCTCTAATGTTTCATTATGGGCTATTGTAATTTCTACTCGCAAAAAAGAACACTTTCTAAACGAAGACCCACTAAGATTGATAGGCACAGAAAATAGTAAAAGAGGAATGGAAATCAATATCATTGGAGGTTTTCTCTTTTGGAAATCACAATACAACTTTTTAGCTCAGAATAAAGCCTGTGACCTGGTTTAGGGGTTCCGCTTCTTAATCCTAATATAGATATCTCGGATTCGAGTCCTAGTTCGAGCATGGTTGCTCTGTCTCTAAGATGTGTGAAAGAGCCCTTCATAAAAATAGGTTGTGCAAATGAATGTGTGTGTTATTTTCATAGAGGATAGAGGATTTCGTAGATACGAGTCTCCATCATAGAAATCAAACTTCTGCCCTCAGGGGCTTTGCCTTTAATAGCTATTGCGTACTCGGCTTAAATCTCTGACAGTTCGTCAGCGAGCTTGTAAAGTGTCATAAGTAATAGCAATAGTTCAGAATAAACATTATCAAGCTGAAATTTTCAAAATGCAATCCTTGTATTTTAAACATTGTTCTTAAACGATTAAAAGAGGCAAAACCCTTTATATGCAAAATGCAAAAATAACGGTAAAATTTTAACCTATGTTAAGAATTAAAATTAAATTCGCATAAGATTACAATAAAATACTTTTAGCGATTTAACGTCAATACTTCTCTATTTTTGTACGTATATTAACGTGAGTGCTCACAAACACAATGCCTTAAACTAATGACCATTAGTGATGAGACAATAATTGCAATTTTAGTAATAATTTTTTTTAATTATACAATTTTGATATTTCTTAAATCATTACATATATAAAATCCTTATTCAAAACAATTACTTACATAATAAAATTTAGGTTAGTTAACCGCCGGCATATTGACTTATGAGAAACACGTCTTCCCGTGATCTGGGAGTCCAGAGGGCGGGTTCTGCTTCGGGTATGGTTGTTCACTCTATGACGTATGTGAAAAAGTCCCCTGTGATGAAGTCCACCCTTTAAAAAGGGCTGTGACGAATAAGTAGCTAAGCTGTACTCTTTCGGCCTAGATGGTTTTTCTGAAACGTGCCGGATTAAAATCGTGGATAATGTCAACTGGCCTGTCTCTGCCATAAGCAACATCAGCAGTTTGTGGTCTTGTGATTAGTTTCACAGTAGTTCTTTGTTGCAATTCTGTATCAAATTTTAATCTTAATCGGTAGAAACAAAAAGCGTCCAAACTATATGTATATTTTGTTTACTACGCTATGAAGCGTTTAAATATATGGATTCTGAAAACGAAACTGAACATTCATAAATCTGAGTGGACTGGAGGGGATAACACCATTATATTGGCCAATTTCGGACAGCCTCCCTTCCCCCACTTATTTTTATTTTACTTTTAAATGGTTCCGTTGTATATAAACTGGATTGTACAATAAAATATTTTGTTTTTATATCTGTTTAATAAGAAATTTCCTTTACATTTCTTTGAACATCCTATTTAAATACTTTTCTTATATTATTATAAAAAACTAGCTATTCTCCATAAAAGAATAAGGAAATTCTTTGAAATTCCTAAGTTTTTCGGAATTATTTTCTTTTCAAATATTTATTTAATTTTGATGCAGGAATAAATAATTAAATAGACTTTAAAGAATAGATAACTTCGAAAAAAATAGACTTTCTATTTTTCCGATTATTTCAGCATTTCCGTCAAATAAGAGATAGAATAAATCACTTTTCAGAGCAGTTTGTTTATACTGAAATACTATATAGTTTAATTTTGACAGTAAACGACTTAATTAAAGTTTGGAATTAATAAAAAGATTTTTATGCATATGTTTAAAATCTAATTAAATGAAGTTCAGAAATTCGCATATTTATATCGAATTTGTGAGTGATAATTAAACTAAGTGCGATTATAAACATTATTGATTCTAAATTTTTCTTATAAATAACGTAGATTATAGGAAGTTAAGAAACTCTTTTCATATTTCTGGATTCTATTTTATGCATATATTTCGCATTGATTTTTTTTCGTTGTTTTTATTTTCTTTATATACTTTTGTAAGCACTTAACTTAGTATTTTAATCTAAGGGACTACGCTGAAAAGTCATTAAATTTTTTTTTTTGCGAAAAAATATTTTTAAAAAATATTCTTAATGTTTCAACAAGTTATTATAAAACTGTTTATTGTTATTTTATATTTCTAAATACCGTTTTCTATAGAAATTTCTTCCGAACAAACACGTAAATTAAAATTCTAATGCATAATTTTTGTTCGAATTTGGCATAATAATTTTCCTAATGTTTTATAGTTTCTCAAACGGAGAATAAGTAGTCTATTCGTTTAGAAATATTTTATAATTGTTTTAATGCTTCACAATGTAAAGAAAGGATATTGTTTGTTATTTATTAGTCGACTTCCAATATTTCAATAGAGACTAGTAGTACAGGTTAATTTCGGTTCGGAAATTAGATAATATATTTTTTAATCGCTCTGCAAAATTTTAAATAAATCATTTGATAAATCACACACAAAAAAATTAACTTTCTATTTTTTTAGACGAAAAGTTTTTTAAGCTTTTTGTCATTCAAATGTTTGGTTGCATAGATGTTTTTCCAAATTTTTTTACATACAAAAATTCTTAAATACCACTCTTTTAGAGTTGTTTCAATAAAATTCATCCCGAAAGTAGTCGCAAACTTTAAACCAAGTTAGCAGCTTAGTTTGTCTTCAATAATTCCCCTTTTAGCTCATTTAAAATAAGGAAAACTTTTCATTTTAAATTGTATAACTCTGAGTAATGCACTTTTTAAATTAAAATAATTAATTTCTGTTTTGAATCATACAAATGCACAGTATTAGAGAACACAGATTTACAGAACTTTTCAACTAATATTCAAAGGAAATTAATATTTCATTTTTACTTTTCTTGGTTCTGAAATTTTCAATCTTCATTCGTATTTTGGATTCGAGATTCATATTTTATCTGGATTAATGACAATTGATTTTACAAGTTGAAGCCGTGAACAGATTACACGAATGAAACGGCATACATCTTTAAAATAGTAGTTGACCACTATAGATTTAAAATACAGAAGGATGTATAAAAAATTCGATTTTTTTTTTGTTAGAAACTTATCTTGAATTTGTCGCTTTCCATCCAAAATCCATGCTGTGATTTTAATTTGCTTTGGTACAACTGCCGTTCTTTGACTATACTGTGCAAAACTAATTGAGATATGTGCCTACCTAAGAAAAAATGTAATGATTTTTAACTAAACCGATAAAAAATACAATAAACTGTTAAAATAATTCTAGAATGCAGTAAAAATGCTAGTCTATAAGCATAGCTCAGAAAAGAGAAATCCTACTATAAAATCCGTTTCATTTTTTAAATAGAAAAGGAGGAAGTTGCGCTGCGTTATGTGTTAACATAAATAATGTATATGAATTTGTCTGAGAGAAAGGAAAGCACTGTGACTTGAACAGTGGATGTAGTAACATGATATGAAAGACAAAAGTGATAAAATCTCAGAACGGAAAGGTAATAGTCTATTCTATTAATAATAAGAGACTATATAAATGAATCATGCATAGTCAGTGCGCAAGTATATTACTAGTAGAATAATATCACTGGTCTTGTTAAGAAAAGAATTCCAATATTATATAGCAAATTTAACAGCATGGAATTTATTGCGTTTCGAGATTCGACTGTGTTTAACAATCACCAAGGAAAATGTTGTTGGCATATTTTTAAAATCTCATGCAATATTATTGAACAAACAAAGCCATTTTAACAAATTTTACAGTCCGCCATATATATATATATATATAAATCATTGAAGGTATTTAATTGTGGGCACGATAGTTGTATCATAATAGTCATCACGGCCACAAAATAAACGGAACTGTAACAGACATCTAAGTAAGCATCTACTTATATTGCGATATGATATGCTTCATTATAATTTTTTATTTCCAAATTATTCAAAAGAATTCAAAAACGAATCTTGAGTCGCAAATTTCATATGTATTACATGAGTATATATTGACACCACTAAGCAAAATAATTTAGATAACTAAATAATCTACACAATTTAAGAATTTTTGACACTAAAGAAGGGAATTCGGATATATGTGCTTTCAAGCCCTTCTTTTTCTCTAACTTTATATGTATTTAAGATGAATAGATATCGAAAAATTGACAAATCAATAATTTGTACAATTTCACTAATTTTAATTCAATAAACAGAGCCATTTTAACAAATTTTACAGTTCGTCATATATATATTAATAAATTCGTCATATATATATTGATAAATGATTTATAAATCTGTCATATATATATTAATAAATGATTTATAAATCCGTCATATATATATTGATAAATGAAATGATAAATCAATCATCAATGATCTCTTGTTCTCAAATAAATCCATTTTTGCTGGAAAACGCTACTCCATGGTATATTATTTCTTGGAACAAAACCGTGACAGAATCACTCAACAGCACCTAACTTTTCCGATTTTTTTTTATCTTGTGCAAGCTCATGATCATTAGTAACATCATAAATGCTCATTTTCTCACTTTCAGTTTCGAAAAATACCGCAGAATAGAGCTGTGACAAAGACTTAACATTAATAACTAGCGCGATTCCATTACTTTGTAAACATAAATAGTTCCTCTATACTTATTATGCAAACACAGTTTTAAACAAAAACTTTCATTTGTTGTGATAAGAAGAAATTCATCAAAGTTGGTTGCCATGACTAAAATTACATTATTGATATGGTGGGAGAACAGCTGAAACAGCAAAAGCGGCTTTTGGTTTTATAGTTCAAAGACCGCAAGAGTTGAATTCATAATCTTGTAACTCTGAATTTATTTTCTAATCAAGGCAGGGTTATGACAAAAAAATATTTAAATCTTTAGCGTTTTTGGCCTGAAAACTTAGTACCACATTTTTGATTGGAATGCCATCTACCGTCAATACCTATATTTATGGCCTTCAAATTTTTGGATGTGAAATATTCTTCTGCATAAATGTTTCGAATGAGACAAAGATTGTACAGATTTGACCCAAAACAGCTAGGTTCAGAAACATTCGTAGGTATACAAATTAAAAGGCTTTATTTTCCAAATTGATAAATAAATAAAAATTCCAAATATTTTTTAATCATGAAGTATTTTAGTTATATAAACCCTTTGTCTAGTTTAATAGATCAGATCTCTAAATGTTTCATTACGTTAGTCAAGTCATTATAAGAGTAATTCCATACTCCGGCTGTTTTAGTACAATGAGTATGATGTGCAGTTTTGAGTCGCAATAAACAAATAAAAAATGTGTAATAAAAAATAATCGAAAATAAATTATTACCTTGCTAATTAAATTTTAAAAAAATGTGTTGGAATGTAAAATTGCATTGATAAATTTATTTCGAAAAAAAAGCCTTTACAATATGCATTGCTAAGGGGTCCTAAAACTTTAATTGCTCCACTGAATGGGGAATATTTGTTATAATATCGTCCTCATTATCTAACAGCGACTTAATTTATGAAATAAATTCGAAATTTATTCTCGCATAGCTTCAAAATGAGATATTAAATTTTAAAAAAAACCTTTTTATGTCCGTTTGCCAAGTTTTAATGATGCAGTAGAATCTCATTTATCTGCGCTTATTGAGATATTAATAATCTCGGATACTCAAAAATTCGGTTAATAGAGACTGAATTCTAAATTGACTTCCTTCCCTTTGACAAGATTTGCCATTGTGACATATATTTTAAATTATGTAAGTAAGATTTAAATATTATTAATTATCAATACTTGAACAGACTCAAAAATTATTCAATAATTCGAAATTCTTAAACTTTATTGATCTCTGATATCTCTTTCTTATTTTTTCTGACTTTTCAAAAACTGTCCTCTGAACGATAAATTCCCTAAACAAAAACTAGAAGCTCTATACATTTACAGCGCTTTTTTTTCATAAAAATGCAAGGAATTCGTTTGCAGAATCGAGCTATATCTAAAATTATATTCACAAACCAATTTTGAAGGAACACTAAGACTGTTTTGGTAGGGACCAAATAATTTAAAACTATTGTCAGATGGCTATGGCAACCCCTGAGCTGGCATTTACCTCTGGGTATGTCTGCGCAATATCAGTATTAAAACAATCCGTTCCAATTATTTTGCCATGTACCAGATCAATTTACAAGATGGTTCTATTATGTTCTTTGAATTTGGATTCATCCGTTACCACCAGACCATAAAGGCCAAGACGTCACAATTGAGGCACTTTAGAGGGATCAAGGTGACCTTGTGGTTAAGTTTTGGCTTTGGCACCGGATTGTTGTAGCTTCGAGACCTGATTCATCCGAAGAACCGTTCTATAAGAGGGTCTGGTGCATGTCCGTCGGGGCCAAACGTCCTTCCGCTGGTGTGATGCGGAAATTAGGAGGAAAAGTACCAAATTGGATGGTGCCTTTGTTATCTGACAAAGTTTCAATATTACAAAGTCCGTCCCAACATAAATTCGATTCATCGATTACTACGAGACTATAAAGGCCAAAATGTCACAACTGAGGCCCTTTAGAGAAGTTGAGGTGGCCTGGTAGTCTTGGCTTCGCCACCGGATTGTTATAGCTTCAATACCTGATTCCTTCGAACAACCATTGTATAAGATTGTCTGATGCTTGTTAAATCAATCGGGACCAAACATCCTCCCTCTTATGTGATGCAGAAGTTAGGAGGAAGGATGACAGATTGGATATCGCCCTTGTCATCTGACCAAGGCTCAGTATTACAACGACTGTTCCAAAACAACCCTATAGTTGCTTTAGAACAGAACTGTGCTATATATTTTCTCCTTAAATGACATCGTGAGCGATAAAAAATAATCTCCCTAAAAAAGCCTAAATTTTCTGCTAATTATGCAAACTATAAAACTTCCTATTTCTGTGTAAGTGTGTGTGAAAACTCTTTTGACTTGAAAACACCAATTTTCTGAAATCGGCATGGAGATTCAGATAATAGTAATTCAGATAACTGAAGTTTTATGTTCATAAGTCACATTTACAGATAAATTTTGTAACAAATTTTAATATCTGACTGCTTTTAATAAACTATTTTCGTATATAAAGATTCCGCATTACTCATCCTGTCAAATATAGACATAAAACAAACATTGACCTCTGAAATAACTCGTCACTATATATAAAATTACATGTTTTCTTTATACTGTATCATAGCACTATCAAGGCACGTGATTTCTAAACCTAATAATCAACGTAAAGTCATTAATTCTGAAGAAAGATTTCTCTTAAAACTAAATGAACTCGTTCTCGGAGAGACTGAGTTTCCGATGAACGGACGGAAAAGCACGTAAACTTTATGCTACTTCATGAACCTATTACTCGAAATACACCAAAGAGGGATGAATAATATATTAGAAATTTATAACATCCGCATGATGAATTTATGAAAATATCGACGTAACATACGTTCACGTATGCTTAGACAAACAACCGTTGTGTGTTAATACATTCAGCGGTAGGAAATTTTATATCTTTGGGACTCGTACAAAAAATGAGGGAAGGGAATATATATGTGTTCGGAGAAATATATCCAGGTAACCCATTTAAAAAATGCATAAGAAGCAATAAAAAATTCATCAGGGAAACAAGTCTGTTTCGTCCTGATCAAAGTGAAACACAGGAGCCAATGGGAAACGGTGTTCGATATCACGTGATCCCACTGAGCGCTCTCTGAAAAATCCCATCTGTACTCTCAGTGTAGTAAAGCGTGTTGTCGTCCGGCAGTTCAAACGGCTTAGTGATAGCACGCGGAGACGGAACAGAACTTGGATCCCGTTGACTTTTTCTTATTGCTTGCTGGCAGCAGTAATGAAGTATTAAAAAATCGTTTGCAAGTAATGACAGTGCAGCTGATTGATGGACCATGTGAAATTTTTTCAATCCGGTCTGATTGAAATTGAGAAGACGAAAGAAAACCGGATTTAAATAAAGGTTTGGAAAATTCCATAACACCTGTTGAGCGGCGACGCGAGTGTCATTATGTCAAAAATTTTATAAGAGAGGAAATCTCACTATGAAAATAAACTGTGAAATTTTCAGATTCTGCCGAAATATAGAAATAAAAATCTTCAAAACAATGAATAAAAAAAGATTTAAAATTATTATACATTTTAGTACTAATATTCAAAAAACTACTGACACAACTGGCCTCGCTGCTCAAAATATTTGGTTTAATATTGTTTTCTTTTCTTAATGAAATATTCCACCTTTTCTTTGATTAATAAAACATTTCTGCACTCTAAAAAAGCTGATAATTAACCCTATGAAAATTTTAACTCATATTTTATTTTTAATTTTGCAATTTAGTGGATTCAAGTGGAAAATTTTTTCATTCAGTGTAACAAAATTAAAAATTTTTTTGATTAATTATTTCCCATTAATAACGAACAAATGAATTATTTCTCTATAAATTTCCGCTAGAGAAATTATATAGAGAGTCATTTTAAAATTCTGCAATGGAACTTTTTCATGTAGAATCAGTTGAAACATTTAAGAAGACATACTTTTTTAAAACGCCTTTTATTCCATTAAATTTTTTAATATATATTTTAGGTTGGCTCGAGTAACGAAATATTGAAAAATCGTTTGCTAGTAATAAATGCATTGTATACATTGACTGTGCGAATTTTATCGGTTGTAAACATGAAGATAGGATAAAGATTGTTTAGACAAATTTCTGAAAGAAAATGTTTGTGCTTCCTCTGAGAGGATTCTGAATGTCTATGTATCACAGATTATTTATGAAAAAAACTCATAAATTATGTAGTTATTAATTATAATAACTTAAATATTTTTATTTATAACGATGATATGTTATTAAGAATTTAAAAAATACTTTTAATCATTGAAAACAGAAAGATTTCTTCTTTGAAAATAATTTCCTTAAAATGTTGAGCTAGCTCTGAACACCAAAAATATTCTTTAAAATCAAATTAATGAAATTAATTTTATGTCATAATAGGTTCTTATAATTGCCTTGAATAAAGAATTACCATTTTTTAAAAAAATATTGATATTATTTTTCAGGAAAGTTTAATAAAAATTATTATTTAAATTGAATGGAACGCAACTGTCATATTTTATTTGCAAAAAAACAATCATATGATTAATATAAGATCCCGACTATCGAAATGAAATATGGAAAAATTACTTTTTGAATTCGACGTATAAAAGAAAAAATAATTAGAAGTGTTTTGAAATTAGAAGAATATTATCTACTTTGAATATATTAGAAGAATATTATTTACTTCGAAAATATTACAAGAATGTTATATACTTTCAATATGTTTTAACATTGCCTTGTTTCATCAACTCAAAATATTTATTGAAATCGATCTAAGTATCTTATAATAATCTCCGGAATTTCCTATAATAAAAAATAGCAGTTCGTGAATATATTGATGTCATTTTTAAAATACAAACCAATTTAATAAATGATAAATCATATTTTAAAATTTTAGCTTTTTTATCAGTAGCACGTAAGCACTTAATTTTTCTTATAAATACAAAATCCTTACATTAAATTATCTGTGAAAATTGTATTAAATTTTAACTGATTACGAAAAAGGTAAAGAAATCGTTAGAATTTTCTCTAGAATTGTTTTAAATTCGTACAAAATTTTCCTCTTGAATTTTCTGAGAAGGGTGGAGATATATTCCCTTTAAAAACGCTCCCATCATTTTTGTATTCCTTACCGCTGTTGATAACCAAACGTTATAAAATCATTAGTTGGAGGTGTATGAGTTGAATAAGAACTAAACATTTTCCCTCGGAGTTATGAATCTGAGATGGGAGTAAAAAGGACTTCCATAAAGATAAAGTGTGTAACACTTGTTACAAAACAAAGTTCATATAATTACGAAACGAATAATCAGGATGAAAAAGAAGATATTATTTTGATAGAAATGTTCCAATAGTGTAACAATATTTGCTTTATATAGATTTAAAATTCGATATAGATTTCTTAAATCCGATTTAAGGTTATAAAACATATCTTGAATTGAAATGAGGAAAAAATTCTCTTCTAAAAAATTCTTCAATCATCATTATTTTTTTCAATTCGAAAAAAACTGGATTTGCATGTTCTAGGTCTGACTATGTTAAAAACATTGGTTTTCGACCTCATTGGGGAATTTATTATTATTATTATTATTTCTTGTTGTTCAGACTTTCCTCTTCCCAAAAGAATTAATTTTTTTCTAGGAAAAGGAAGGCCTGACGTATCATCCAAGGGAATTTCAAGCAAAACTTATTTTTTCAACAAAAATTTTCTCCAATTTTAATTTTTATAAAAACTCTCCACCGTTAACATGATATTTCAAAAGCTAATAGAGGTATTGCAAAAAAAATTAAGCGTGTGTTTTAAATTGTTTGGGCAATGAAATGAATCAAAATTTTTATTGTTGACTTCAAATAATTTTTCCTATAAATGAAATACTTTTTCATTTATAGGTGTTTTTAGAAAAATTAAGTTGCGAATTGATGGAAAAAATGCATATATACGTATTTTTTACCCGTCACTTCTTTGCATCTCAAATTTGTTTTAGATTTTGGTTCATTTCATTCATCATTATATTCTATTACTTGTGTACAAAGAAAAATAGGATTGTTGCATTACAATTTTGTGTAGAATGTTAACCTTTTTGGTTTAATTTCATTGAAATTTTACTACAAATTTTCCTATTTCTCAAAATATATTATATTTTCAAATATTTTTTGTATCTATAGTGTTTATAATTGCTAATGCAACATTTTTCCTTCGAATGTAGTCGGATACCTGAAGTTCTTCTTAGTTTAATGAATTTATTTAAATTTATTTTGGATTTATTTTATTAACTTTTCGATACTTCAGTAAAAAGGATATTTTGCTTCTTTCTTTTTGAGTTTTGATTTTAAGAAATTTAATTTGTTAAATTTAAATTTTTTAAAACTAACATTTTTTCGAAAATAAGTTTCAATTTTTACCAATTTAATTGACATACCATTTAATAATTTTAAATTTTTAAAAATGTAATTCTCCTTAAAAATTCCCTGAAAATTTAACATATGCGTCTTTCTGACGATTGAGTCATTCATTTATAAGTCGGGACTGTCATACTTTAAAGTTTGAAAAGTAAATTTATATACCATTCGCAATCTTTCTGCAAATATAAACTGTGAGATTGTAAATTTTTTGTAATAAAATATTCGTAAAATAAACAAACGTATCGCTCATTTTTATGCCATGTATTTATTTTGTCATACTTGTCAAATGCGAATTGTAAATGTGTATTTCTGTTTCTTTTAAGCATAAGTGTGTTTAGTAAGAATGTAAGAAAACAAGTACCAATTATAAAAATTTATTTGACTCAAAATATATTATTATGGTAATTATTAATTTAATATGACCAATTAAAGAAGTTTGAACTAACTGGTTTTTAACTAAAATTTTTTGCATTATTTTATAGCAGTTCAATTATTCCTGCGCACCAAATTTATCTTAAATTAACATTCCAAAGCGCAAATTAAAATAGTTTTGAAGAAAAAAAATATTTTATATGCCTTTGGGTTATTTAAATTTTATATTTTTCGAGTAACGGAAAACTAGGCATACATGAAGAACAAATATTGGGAAAAGAAAACAGAAAGAATCAATCAGATTTTTTAATGTTGTTTTTTCTATTTTTCCTGTGTGGACGGGAAAGTATGCTAATTTGCTTTCATGGGCAAGATTGTGATAAAATATTGAATTGTCGTATTTGTTGGGGGGTAGGTTCAGGGTTATAGGAAGTCGTATTATTCGGGACTTGTAATTACAGAATTGATTAAGTTTAAATGTATCTCCAAATTGTAACTAGTTAATTGTAATTAATTGCTTTGAGACTGAATCAGTTTCAATATTATTTCATTGCGAGTAGACTATTAGTATTTATTAACTAATGTCTGTTATTTAGATGCAATCTTTAATTCGAAATGGAGTAAAAATATTTTTTCTGAAATTTTTTAATTAATTTATGTTTTTTTATATACACTATTACTTCTAAAAACTATTATCACTATTCATATATCAATAGCATTTAAATGTGCACATTTGCTTTTCTCAACAAAAAGAAATTATGTAAATTTTTTAAATTTATCCTATGCGTTATATGGAATATATATGCGTTCTACGAAGCCAGCAAAAATTTTTTTAAGCGTAATATGAATTCACGTTATATGGAAGTATTTAAAATTTTCTTAATAAAAAAATATCGTTGTGGCATATTTTACACCTCTTCCTTAACGTCTGTGCTGATTTTAACCAATCTTGCCACATTCACTATTTAAGATAAAGAAATGGAATATATACTCTTCGAAGTGAGAAAAATCAAACATTCAATTACTTTCAGACTAATCAACATTTCGTTGTTATTTTTTCAATAATTTCGAACCATATGAGATGTATTTTAAATTCAAATTTTTAACTATTCTGCTGGTGGAAGTTATGTTTATACAATTTTTTTCGTTTATAAGTACGAAAGCTACTAAATTGGTTTCAGAAATCGAGAAACTGTCACTACAACGCTTTCACGATCGCTAAAATCACACTATATATTTTATAAAAATATTGAAAATTTCCTTTTTTTTCCTCATATTTGTCGTTTACAAGAAGGATTTCCGTATCATTTTAATATTTCAAACCTCAAAATTATTTCATTCTTCATTTTATTATAACCATGTTCGAAAAATATCCATACTATAACTTGTTATCGCAACTTTTGAAATGATAATTATTTTAAAGGCCTAAATTTATCATTTTAATAAATTTCTTGCTACAGATTGAAATGAGCAGTAAACTTTAGTTTTTTGATGACTTTATTTGTCAGTTTTCTTGGGAATGTATCTGATTACTTTCTTTTAAGTATTTTATTTTTCAACTGAGAAAAATAAGCAGCTGGTTTTGCTTATAAGCATTTTTTTTTTCTTAAAGAAACTCTTTTCGCTTATTCAGAAAAATTTTAATTCTTGTTATTTATTAATTCGCATACAAAAATAAAATATTATAAACTACGGCATATTTTTCGGAAAGGTCTTTTATTTTTTGATAGCCTTTTAATATTGTATTATTTCTACCACATTTATTATTTCTACTTGAAGTGATACAAAAGTTTAAAAAAATAATAAATTTTAAAGAAAATACAGTTTGGATATCTGAATACAAATTAAAAATGTTTTAAGCTTTTTATTGCAAAATTTATAAATTTCATTTTCCCGGGCAAAAACTGAAAATAAAAATATTTAAAGTGAATTTGTGCTTCTAGTCAGGTATATCAAAGCGTAATAATGTTTTAGTCTGAGTTCATCTATCATAATCTGACTTTTCTACATTTTCTTGAATACTTTAAAAAAAATTATTTCATATGATCCTAAAAAATGATCCTAAGATAAATCTATTCTCTAACGTCTAAAATAAATTATAAATCCTGTTGTAAATTAAAAGTTGCAACCCTTTCTGTAAATTACATTTGAAGATCTTATTAAAATTAGACAAAGATTGCAAAGAAATAATACTATATTATACTATAATACTATCATTGGAAAATGTGTATATATTTTTTAATTTTAAAGAGATATAAAAAGAAATTTTGTGTAGTAATATGCTGCCAGGAAATTAAGGATAAACTTAAAAACTTTTAATATTATTTAATTAAAAATTCAATTGAAATTTTTAAAAATTAGTGATTTTTTTAATTATTATCAAGTGAGTATATAGTTTTGGTTTGGGGTTTTTTGAAGCCTCAAAATGCGTAGGCAACAAATAGGCGATTTATCGCTATTAAGGCATCCATTTTTCATTGATAGTGCTATTAGAAGATAATGCAGAAGGTCATTCCATTTGGCGATTTATCCCTAACTAAAGTTACAACTTCATTTAAAAATTATTCATTCGCTGAATTTCTACCAACTGCCAATTAATTTAAGTCTTTTACCACTTTAAACCGGTTTGAAACAATCACGAGATTATCATATGACACATGCGTCAATAATTAGGAAATGATAGGTTTTTTCATCTCAAAATCGATCGAGCTCCAAAACTTTTGCCAACTAAAAAAAATGAAAATGAAAGTTTAAAAAATTATCTTTATATATAGAGAGATTGAGGGTGGTACATAGACACCTATAGAGAAACCTCGTGATTATTTCTATCTTGGTTTAAATTGGTTAATGACTTGTATTAATTAAGACAAATAATCACTTAAAAATAATAAGGTTCTTACACGATAACTAGAAGTTTGCAATCACAGGTTTTATTATTTTATTATTTTTTTAATGTCTTACCACCCAAGATTATAATACTTACCAAGATTATAAATGAACATTTATAATCTTACCTAGTGTCCACAATTTTGGAGCGGATGTAAGTGTGGATAACACCTCCATGAGAGAGTAGGTGAGAAAACATCAATGAGAATACTTGCATTGATTTTTACAGCTAACAATGAACATCTTTATGATGACATAGGTTGCATTTAGATATGTTGACACTTACTCCGTTTATTAAATTGCTATAACAATTACTCATTCTGATTTCAATTTCATCAGATTTCTGCTGCTGCTTTCCTAAATATCGACGCATGCTTAATTTGACAGTCTCGTGATTGTTTCAAACCAGTTTAAAATGATTATTGACTTAAGGCAATTCTTAAGAATTCAAATAATGAATAATTTGAAAATATTGTAAATCTAGTTGGTGATAAATTGCCAGATGTGGTAGCCTTCTGAATCATTTTCTAATAACCCTAAAAGCGAAAAACTGGTGCATCAGAAGCAATAAATCATCAATTTGTTGCCTACTCATTTTGTGGTTT
This sequence comes from Argiope trifasciata, assembly GCA_026543055.1. NCBI lineage: Eukaryota > Metazoa > Arthropoda > Arachnida > Araneae > Araneidae > Argiope > Argiope trifasciata. The sequence continues at coordinate 77,296 of JAPMOQ010046650.1, forward strand.
TAAGAATTTGTTGCCTACGAATTTTCAAGCTTCAAAAACTTCAAACCAAAACAGCATATTGTCCGGTTTCTAAAATTATATAAGCTATATACTTATCAAAATTTGATGTTTAAAAATATTTTATCGAGGAATGCATTAAGACCAAGTAATAAGAAACATTTAATTGAAAATTTTAGCAATTTAATTGAAAATATTTAATCTCGACGAATGAACTGGCACCAAATGGGGTTAGTAAATAATATAATTGAAATTTATCCTCTTTAAATACACTTTTTTAATGTGCATATCGTCTTATTTAATAAATAATAAATGATAAATCCTATTAAACTAACTGCAAAATCTATTTTTAACCTAACACTAGCTATTAAGTTTCATTTACTGCATAATTAATCCTTGGAGGAAACTGCCCTATCAGGAACCATCATTTTAAAACTTTTCAACCAGTGACAGCCATTTGATATTCCTGAAAGATTATCCAGGGATTAGCATCTGAAATGAAAATAGAACCTTCCAAACGGATGTTATACCGGCTTTATGAGTACTTGTAATTGCTCTGGTAAGTTGTATCTCTAGAGTATTAGTGCAGAACACGGCTTGTCTTTTTAGGGAACTTAATCCCTTGTTCATAGGAGTACTGCGGTAAACGTCTCCACCCACTCTTTTCTGAAGAATGCGTAGATAGAGATTATTTCCGTTTCCGAATGAATACCATTTTTAGAAGTCCTGCGCAAATGTCAAAAGATTCTGTGGTGAAAAGAGGAATTCTTATAAATGAGCAAAATTTCCAGTTTTAATATAAAAATGAAAATAAAAACAGTTCTAAGAAAACACACCTTTGTTAGTGGAATTTCATTATTTTAATTATTTTTCGACATGAAATTTTGATGAATTTCCTCGTTTCAGATAATTTAAAAGTAAACAAATCAGACATTTTCGAAATTATAATTGTCTGTAGTAAAAGGGTTTGAGCCAGAAAAACGGAATTTGATGCATGGACTTGACCCCAATTTTCAGGCTGCTATCAAATTATGGTGGAAATCTAAATTACATCTGTAACTTTCAGATTTCAGTAACTATATAACATCCGTAAACTTTCAGATTTCTCCGCGGGTGGAAAAACCATTTTCAAAATTATATTTGTTTGTGAACAATTTCTTTGAGCTAGAAAGATGAAATTTGATATGGACTTGTCACTTAATTTTTAGACTTCGATCAAATTTTGGTATAAGTATAAATAACATTCGTAACTTTCCGCCGATATTACATCCTTAAAATTTCAGATCCATATTAGTTTAAAAAACTTATTTTCGAAATTATATTTGTCTTTGAAAGAAGAGAGCTAGTTTGAGCTAGAGCTTTGAGCTTACTTTTTAGAAGGATGAAATTCGGTATGGATTTAAAGCACAGTATTTTAGACTTGTATCAAATTTTGAAAGAAGTAAATTTCTGCCGATATAGCATCCATAAATTTTTATATCCCTTTAAGTCTTAGAAACACATTTTCCGAATTATATTTATCTGGGAACTCGATGCCTAATAGTTGAGCCAGAATGATGAAATATAGTACGGACTTGACATTCAATTCTTAGACTTCTGTCAAATTTTGATATAAGTATTAATTACATCCGTAAATTTTCGCCGATACAATAGCCGTGGTGGCCTGGTAGTAAGGCTTCGGCTTCGGAACCGGAGGGTTTGAGGTTCGGACTCGATTCCACCGAAGAACCGTCGAGTGAGGGGGTCTCTTGCACGTTAAATCTATCAGGCCAAACGTCCTCCTGCTGGTGTGGCGTGGTGTGGAGAGAGGGGTGCCAGTTCAGGGGTCTTCGCCATCTTACCATGGTTCAAAATAATGAGGTTCGTCCCAAAATAGCCCTCTTGTAGCTTTAAAACGGGACATTAATAAAACTAAACTAAACTTTTCGCCGATACAATTTGAGTAAATTTACAGATCTTTGCAAGGTTGAGAAACATATTTTTGAAATTATATTTGTCTGTGGACACGATCATTGTTGCCTTGAACTTGAAAGATGAAATTTGGTGCATGAAATTGACACCCAATTTTTAGACTACCATTGAGTTTTGACCAAAATCCGTTGCGAAGAAATATGTGTATACAAGAAACAACGATGGTTACAAACTAAAAAATTATATCAATAAAATTTAATTCATAAGCTTAGAATCCAAAATGTAAATCTGAATGAAATCCACCTGGGACGTGATTTTGTCGATTTGTATTTTTGCTTTCATGCAAATACTGTAACTGAAACACGCAACGAAATTAGTCCAAAGCTATAACTTGGCACATTGCCCAATGATGATCACTATGTTTTCCTTCTACAACACAAATTTATGTACAATTAGTGCCTTCTCCACACGCGTAGTGCGGGAACCACCTATCCTGCATTTATATGGTATTGAGTGATGCATCTATCCGAGCAGGAAATGGAAGCCATGATTTTACCCACATGAAAAAAAAAATTAGTTATATGTATGTATTTGATTGAATTCTTCAGTTTAAACGTAACACTAATTTCTGTCCATTACGCTTTAACTCATTATCTAATACTTCTGAATGGTGCCCAAAATCTGCTTTTCAATCAATATCCAATTATGTTTACGAAGAAAGCGCAATGTTTTTAATAACTCCCCGCTCTGCTTATATAATGCTCTACATCAGATAAACATCAATCCTAATTTAATAAACGGCGATCGGAAATGTTGATGCCTGGAACTTAATGACGTCAATCAGCTCAGACATCTCAGCTTTAAATCTCTGCGTAGTTGGGTTTCAAATTTTATGTTTAATTGTGTTCGTCTAATTTTGATTTTTAGATAGAAATAGTCATAACACAAAGCTTTTACATGGTATAATTAAAGAGATTTAATAAATCATAACTGATGTACTAATATCCAATTTTTTGGATGATATAATAAAGACTCTTGTATGGTTAATTTTGAAAAAGGATTCCTGTAGGATATTGAAAAAAACTTAAAACCTCATGTTTTAATATCTTAAAAAGTCATATGGTACTATAATTTAAATGTTAGCTTTGAATAACAAAAATTCCAGAACGAGATTCCCTAATGTTAAGATTTACATTTTGGACTTGAAAGACCGACGACTTTAAATATGAGTGAGATTGTTTCATGTTAACTCTATCATCACGCTTCAAATGTTCTCACATTGACATATAGATGGTGATTACGGAATAGGTAGCCAGTCAAGGTCTTCATCATTTTGATTTTTACTTGTTTCAATTTAAAACTTTTGTTGCTGATATTAACTTGGATCTATTTTCAGAAAAATATTTTA
>JAPMOQ010046650.1:89012-122426 GCA_026543055.1 Argiope trifasciata
ATACACATTCACCCACTCGAGTTCAAATACATTTTTCAACCTTGTAGTGCATGAGTGCATGATACTCGAAGAATATAGTTTTTTTTCATTCAAATATTCATTAATTAATTTAATTTAATTTAACGTTTAATGCTTTAAATAAAATTTTAGCAGTTTCTAAAGACAACTGAAATCAACGGGCCGTAGCTTAATCGGTGAAATGCGAAGAATTCAGTACTTTTTCAGTAAGTGACGGTGGAGTATGAGTGTTCAATTCTTGCGATGAGAAATTATAGACCACAATTAGCTTAGCTTCATAAATTGGAAATGAAAAATATATATAGAAAGCTAATGTAGAATAACAAGCAAAAATAATAGTCCAGCACCATATATAAAATGAGAAATTGCAAGGATATTCGCTTTCCCTTTTGTCACTTAATATTGTGATATTTTCATATATATATATACATATTCATATTAATTGTAATTATTTAATAAAAAGTAACTATAATAAAAAATTTCTTTGTTCACCTAAATAGGAATTGAATGAAATTCTTCTTATCGCTTGTTTATTTTGTATGTTACATCCTAATTATACTCTCAGATTCTAGACCGTCCCGGACTGAAATAAATAATAATAATAATACTTTCCTTGAAAAATAAGAATTTTTAGAACAACTTATTGAAAAAAGAAATAAAATTATTTTATTTTTTAATGATAAAGCATTTCTCGTACTCTATTTCTAGGTATTAACCCTTTACTTACCGATGGCACTCAATAAAGCGCAGTAGTAGTCTAATTTCATTTAAATTAGTATAATTTCATAATACCACTGTTTCCTCAATCAATATCCAAAAAGACAAAAGTACAGCTCAGCCAGCTAGCAGTAAATATCAACAATAGGCGGAATTTAAAACTTTTTAATTATTTATTAAATTAATTAAGTTATTTCAATCAATTAAAAATATTTCGTTTTTCTGGGCGTATTTTGCATCTCAGCTTATCTAGGTTACGAAAATGGTATAAGAAAATAAATTCTAAATATATACGAAAATAATTACTAAATATATGCGAAAATAAAATACTTATGGTGACGAAAATAAGACTAAAATAGACATAAAATTACATTTAGGGTTTTTTTTCGCTGAAATGAGTCATATGTGGTAATATTTATAGGTCAGAATAAAAAACTCCATTCTTAAGGAAAGGTTTTTAGAAATAATTTCTGCTTGTAAATTATTGTATTAACAATTTAAGTTTGTAAACCGTACTTGTTGTTATATCTTAAACGTCTTTCTGACTGAAAATTCTGAAACTAATTGTTGATAAACTAATAATAGGTTTGTTAATAAACTAATAATTTGCACCAAATGAGTAAAAGTATCAAGTATACAGTACAGCTGCCAGTGTCCTGAAATAGGGAGTAGCATGTCTTCTCTTTGGCATGACCTGGGTGTTATGAGTTCAAGGCCAGGTTCGGACATGGTTGTTCTATAATTAGTGTTTCCTATCAGTGAAAAGTATGAAAGAGCCCCTCCCCCTGTAAAAAGGAGTTGGCGAGCGAGTGTGTGAGTGTTATTTTCTTATGCTCTAGAAGTTAGACTTCTGCCCTCGGGTGCTCAGGGATATTTACCGTCAGAAGCTACTGCACTCTTTCCTTTCTGAGGTGACACGACATTATCATCATATAATACAGATACAGAGACCTAATATATGAAGTAAATTAGGATTTAACATACACTAAAGTTGTAGACGTGATAACGCGTGATATTGACGCTGGAAGTAAAATATGCTCTAGGAACCAAATTAATACAAAATAAAGTAGTACGGAAATTCTAATATTTTTTTCATCAAAGGTGGTGAAAAGTGAATATCCTTTCAATTGCTTGATGTTGCTAATCAAGATAATCTGTTTTGGAAGATGACAGTAATACACTATCCACGAAAAAACTTTGCTTATAATTAATGACAAAAACTGCTTTAAACAAATAACACATTACCATTTTTTTCTATAAATACATAAAAACCTCACACTTGCAGAAACGTATTCTAATATTAGGTTTTTACTCATTTTACTGAGTTACTTAAACTTTATTTCAATTCTTTTTATCTTCCATAATATTCAAAACTCTTATATACTAACTATTGATTAACTACACGTGACTAATTAACGAATATACCAACAAAACAGAATGAAAATGCTGATAATAATATAACAGCTTTAAAGTAGAATAGTCTTGCTGTTTTTTTTTGTTTTTTTTTTTCTTATTTTACTTTGAATGTTCTTTAATTTTGTATCAGAAAGATATAAAAAAACATCATCAGTTTTATTGGATCTGTCATATCAGACAAGTAATTTTAAAAGAGGAACATGTAACGGGAAGTTTTACATTGCTTTTCCAATCGATTACTCATTATTGGGTAGAAGTAGCCGATAATTATGAGGTAATTATTAATTCCTTCTTTTCCGCTACAACGTAGATGAATTTTTCAGCTTGCACTATTGTTTAAAACTATCTGTTTCTATAAATAGTAACATTGCGTGGGAGTCTTTTCTCTTTCGGAAAAATGTCTAACTATGTTCATTTCATTCATAACACGTAAAAATGGCAAAATATGGTCTGGTAATTATCTCAGGTTGTATTACCGGCAGTTTGAAATAGTAGCGTTATTTAAAGATTCATTTATTAATACGTAATAAGGATTAATTTTAAAAAACTTCAAGAAACATTTTTCATTAAAATAATTAGTACTATTGTATGATTTCGTACCCTATTTTATTAAAAGACATTTACAAATTCATATTAAGAAGTGTAATTTCTGATATTACAACTATAAAGTAATTTAACCGAACTCTAATCTAAAGTTAAATTTCTTTATTTAGTGATTAACTTTTTAGAAGATATTTCTTATTATTTCTATGGTAATTGGTGATTATTTTTTATTTTCTGATAGATATATATTAATATTTTGCTGTTATTCAATAATTTCCTATAAAAAATTAACAATATTCCAAATAAATAAGATTATTTCTTATAGAGGTTATTGTATTTCTGCTTTCTCACGAAACGAAACACAATTGAAAGTCAGTTTTATCTGAAGGTCACATATAAGATCTATGTCAGTAATTTAGATGCATCTGGATACTCCAAGATCGTATCAATAGAAATGTTATAACTTCCACATTGTCGTGTGCCTAGTCCAGTACTGTTGTTGTTGTTACTTATGGCACTTTACAAGCCCGCTGACAGAAAGGGGCGATTTAAGTCTCTTGCGTGTCTCTTGTTTGTTCAGTAGCGCCAACCAGGGCAAACAGTACGACTTGACTACTTCATACCTCACATTCGCTTGCACAGCCTCTTTTTAAAATGGGGCCCATTCACACATCTAACAGACAGAACATATAACAACCATCAGGATTCAAAATTCGAACCCGGGACGTCTGGATCTCAGGCCAAGATACCGGCAGTCTCGTACTAGACTAGGTTTAATACATCAAATTATTATGTTAACAAGCATGCTATTACCAATCATCAACAACGTTGTTATTTCAAGTAATGAAATTCAGAAGTTGTGTTCCACATACAGAGCCTATACTAATAGGTAATAATCGACAGACAGATTTCGTTATCGCTTCCCTCAGTATGTTAAACAAGAAATGCATGGAAATTCACAAATTCCCATATCAAATTAATATCAATGTAATGATCATTAAATGAGGGGTGATATATAAATTTATATAAATTGTGCATAGAATAAAATATGCTCATTACTCTGTTGAAGTAACACCTGAACTAAAAAAAAAGCTGTATTAAAAATGGATTTTAGATCATTAAAAAGTCATTATTAGAATTATTAATTTATTTATTTTATGAAGAATACCTTTTGTAAATTAGAAAAAAAAAATTAAATTCTTTTCTTTTTCATATATATTTTTGTATTTTTTATCATTTTGCATTTTTTATTTTGTATATTTTGTATCATTTTATATTGTTGTTAGCTTTTATTCACTTTAAAAATTGCAAATTGATTCTAAGGCTTTCTATTTTAATTCATTACAAATAATTTCCCTTCGTTTAATGGAAAAACCAAAAAAATATACAATTTTTGAATTTTCTGATCCAAAAACTTATACCATTGCTCTATCAAAGAGTAATCATATTCCTTTCCCTTTCGTTTGATAGGATGGTTCACCATATATTTACATAGGACGTTATGAATGAAGCATGACACGATGAATGGTATACATCGTGTAAAATTAATCTTCAGGTGTACCAGTATATACTAGGTGCAAAAAAAATATTTTTAGTTACATATATAGATACCACACCTAGCAGAACAACCTTAGATATAGGAATGAGTAGCTTCTAATATGCTGGATGGCTCTCGATTCTTTGGAACGTAAATAATATATGAAGTCCCTTTCATTCTGATAACGAGACATATCTCTTACTGTTGAGTGGAAAATGAAACGCGCCGTTAATGGAACTCAATTGCGTTTACCATAGTGTTCATTTTAATTTTCCTGAAACAATAGTCATGCAGGTTACTAAAAACGCTGAAGCATGCTTGTTGTGGTTATTAAGTTTAATTTTAAAATGCACCGGAGAGCAGCATCTTAGATTACAAGATGAGAAGTTTTCAGTTCAATTATCAATTCTGTTCTGATTGATATTTAATAATGATGTCTTTTCAATTTTCTTCCACTCCAATGACAGGACGATCCTTTTATTGGAGAGGTTGTACCTGATTGGGGAGGATCATTAGTGTCAATCCTTAGCCCCTCGCTCCTTTTATGCTCTTACGTCGATGGTATGTAATCCTAGGACAGACAGAGATCTTAATACATTCTTTTCTCATCTCGTTTCCCGTAAATTTTATCTTCCTTTTTTCAATTTCTTTATCGGAAAAATATGAAAACTTCTTACATCCATATTTGATACATATACAAGACTTCGCAAAGAAACGCGCAGTTAAAAAATGAATTGGATTGTAAATTACTACCTTTTCTAAAATTTCTTAATTTCTTCATCGATTCTGTGGTTTTGTAAAATTTTTTTATTCCTTAAAATAAAAAAAATTAAATTATGTTTATAATTAATGGGATCAAAAGAGAAAAAATCAACTGATCTTAATTTTTACAGATAGTAAAAATTTGTAAAATTAAAAAAAAAGTTATTTAGTTTTCATTCGCTACATTATATAGTTAGCATTGTAAACATGTTCACTGAGAATATTCTGAAGCATATATCAGAAATAATAAATATGTAAAATGTCTTTCCGGGATCCATTTTATTTTTAAATTATTACATCTGGAGATATTATTTATCTTTTTCAACAAAAGTCGTAAAGTATAAGCATTAAAAAAACGTATCCTGTATCATGTTTTCTTCGTGATTTTCTACTTGTGTGATTTAATTAAAATCTACATCAATAGGGTAGAGTCAGAATTTCTAAGACAAACAGTTTACAAAACATTGTGGCCCATTTTTTTATTTACAAGAAAAAAAGCAAAAGTAATTGGAATTGCATTTATTTTTCATAACAATTTCTTGCTAAACCACTTGGTTTTAGACTTAGCAGGTGGATGGGGTGGGAAAAGTAATCAAAAAATTTTGTTTCCGGTGAAAGGAAATGTAGAACCTATCCAGGAGTCTAAAGTATTTCATGGAATTAAAGTTCATCTCGAATTCTTTATTGATAAATTCCCCAATTTTGAACGTTATCCTAAAAGTCTCTATTAAGTTTAATTCTAGGAGAAATGAAATAAACTCTACAGAAAAAAATTATTGCGAGTTGAAATTGTGGAATGATCTTCTTTCCTTGCGTTATTATTATTATTATTATTATTTTGCTGAAATGGGTTAGCAAAAACAATTCAAAGTATCTGCTAAAATCTATATACATGTACATATTTATTTACTTATTACTCTGACTCGGAATTAGGGCTTTTTTTTACTATTCCTTGCATGGTTTATAAGATGTGTATGGCTAATTTCATTTTCTCTAAATACATAAACGTATTTTTATTGAAACGTTTTGTTATTCGAAACATATATGTAATTCAACCAACAGAATTGTTATTATTTAAATAAATTGAAGACAAATAAAAATTAAATGTTAAGCATAAATTGAAATTTTTAAATATATTCATTAAAAATTTAAAAAAAATAAAATATTCGCCTTTGTAAAGATAGATATAAAAGTGTGACAAAATGCTTAAAAAACAATTTGAAAATGAAACACTTGTTATCAGTATTTTAAGTTTTATGAAATCCTTTTGCTTAGTATTATTTTAAAGACGAAATACAGAATTAGAATTATAATAAGAGTATAGATACCATCTCAGATTGCTAATATCTGTAAATAGATTATCTTTACTCTTAGAAGTTTTGGCAAGCTCCATTTCTTATGTACTTAAATTAGACAGATACGAATCAAGAGGTGCTATTATGTCATCTTGATGAATTTTAAGAATTCATCGCATCATACAGTCATATTAGTAATTCTAGAAATTAATTCTCCATGATATACCATAAGATATTTTTCATAGTGCTGGGAGGGAAAGCACAAGATTTAAAGAATAAATCAGCAATTAAAAAAAAGAAACAGAAAGAAAAAAAAAATAACTGAGGGCTTTTTTTTGCATTTTTCCTTCAGCGATAATTTGTTTCAACATATAATTTCAATACGATAACAGATGATAAATAGTTATCCTATCTTTATATTTGAAATTGAAAAAGTATTGTCAAAATCTGGAATAACGTTTCCCTGCATAGTTAGTCTTATAATAAGGAAAAAATATTTACAGTATTTTTAATGGGTAGTTAATCACCGTCATGTCAGTGACCCCGTCTTGGTGGCCATTTGGCAACTTTGGAATTAAAAATAAAGAAAATTTGGTGATTGCGTGTTTTCTATCTATATTCTGTTCTCTACTGTGCTGTTGTTTTATAAATATTTGCTATTTGCGTGTGTGTTTTGTTTCTTTAATTGATGCCTTTGAGTTCATTATGGCTGTGTTTTGCTTTATGTTTATTTAATTTCTTTCTAGAATGAAGCTTCATTATGCTTTACAAGTTTTTTTTCCATCAACCGACCGATTTTTGTAATAAGAATTTTTTACTATTAGTGATAATTAAAACTTGCGGTGAATTATTAAAACTCCTCTGTGAGCTTTAGCAGTATGGATATTAAACAAATTTGAACCTGTTTTAAGAAAAATTATTAATCTAAAACATTTTTGAAATGATATACTCTAAAACATTTTTTTTTTGATATTATGCATGAATATATTCATAAGAAACAATGTATTTTAATCATTAGTGCAAATTTTTAGGACAATAACTTTTCGAGATTTAATCTGTAAAATCAAATGCTAGAAAGTATCTATTTACTATTTCATTAAATTTTGACTGAACAAAACATCAGAAATAATTTTTAATATCGTTATATTTGTAATTTCAGTTATTTTTATATCATTAATATTTAATAAGATCAATTTCAGTTCCAATTTAATTTTTTATTTAGTGATTTTATTATATCAGAATGAAATTATTCCACTAATTTAAATTTGAATTTAATTTCCTTTAAACTGTAATAATACTTTGCTATTTTCTTGACGCGAAACTCCCTTTTATTTCAATATCATAATAATGTAAAAAAATGTTGATGATAAAACTGCTTGATAATTGCATCATTGCTAAAACATTTCTAAAACCTAAACACTTAATCTGACCTAAATGTGACTGAAATTTCTTATAAATAAATGCACAAGATTGAATTTTTCAAAATAATTGACTGTAGCTAACACTCTTCTTAGGAAGCTTAAACATTATCATGTACAGATTTACGTAATATTCTGTTTGAAAAGATTAGCTTTTAAAATATTTTGACGAGTATAAACAGGGAGAGGGAATAGCAAAAACGAGAAATTATTAGACTTATCAATCATTTGATATGAAACAAAATTAAAGCATTTTATTTCATGAAAAAAAGGGGTCCAATTTCAGCCTCAAACCTGGTTTTCTAGGAACCATATATACTAGGAACAGTATATATCTCCCTCATTCAAAATATTAAATGGAGGAAATATATACTGTGTATCTCAAATCCCCTGAATACATCCCCTTCAACAAGAATCGGGAGGGGAGGTAGAGAGACTACATCTATCAAACACAAATCACCATATGATGTAAAGAACTCAACTGTTGAAGCACAAGGAAGAATTTCATTGTGGAATCCATCAAATTTCTGGTCAAATCAATCGTCGTCATTTCTAATAAGGATTGCCAAAGATAGACATCTTTATGCAAATCAAGAGAAAGCATTAAAGCATTGCTTGTATCAAGATGAAAGGGTTGAAAGGGATGAAAGGGACCTCATAATATATCATGAATTCTACATAATGTATCATGTATAAAGGACATCTATAGAGGGCCACCTAGATCCTTCTAGAATCAACCTGTTGGCAAATGAGCCTGTAGCTCATCGAAACTTTGTCAGGGATCTACAAGAAAGCAGATGGAAGCAGAAATTGAAGGTTACCACATGGTTCAGGCCAAAGCCTGTATATTATGAATAGGGGTGAATGATATCCTCGACTGACATCTATCTCTCATACCTGGACATTTTATTGTAGAGCCATATGAAAATTGTTCGTGAATCGTTCTCACATACATTAGTTATCTTTAATGTAATAAGTTTCCAAATGTTGTTTGGACTCCGAAGATAATATTCTACGTGTATGCTTCTCTAAAAGAGCAGAAAAAATTTAAGAATCTGAGATTGGGAAATAAAAGTTGAGCAACATTTTTATTCTCCTGCAACACTATGAGGATCACACGATTTTGATTTGAGTTCCCAAAGCCTAGAAAAAGAAGGAAGTTCTATAATGGGCATTAAATTCACATTTTTATAAAACTTTTCAGCTCTAACTTACTAATTAAAGGCTATATTTGATCGAGTTTCGCATAGAATAAGAAAAGAGTAAGTATAAAACTTAATATAATAAGCTTAGAGAAAAAATAAGAAGCAATCTTCCACCTCCTATCAATGATCAAATTTCTTTAATTTTTTATTCATATGAAAGCTCAATATATCCAGATGAGTCATGGATGCCGTCCCCCCCCCCCCCACTGATTCCCATTTTCAGATGAAAACTCAAAGACACTACTTCACTATTCATTTCCTGGGCTGGGGATTAATCAAAGTACTCCAGCCCAAACCACACTATCGATTTCATCAATATTTATTCATAAGAATGGATCATAATCCCCAGATAAGTCATTAGTATTCACCTACATTTCCACTAAGTTTTTTTCCACAGAATTTTTTTTTAAGTTTGAATTTTTTTCTCATTTGCTGATTTTATGAATTTTTCTGTCTTTGGGCAGATACCATGACAGAGTTCACCAACACTAAATAGTGGGCCTATTTAAATTTTTATTTCATATGAAGACAAATGACTCCTTTAAAAATCATCAATGACCATCTTACCAACCACAATTTTAAGAAAAATGTCAAAAAAATATTTCATTGTACCTTTTCTATAAGGAAAAGATCCTTCAGTCTTGTCCACTACACTGATTTCATTTTAATTCGATATTCTAGGCCATGACATCAAGATATTTTATCAATAAATTCTTTAGATATCCCGTTTTCGAGTTCTACACCATTTTCAAGGAATAATGCAAAATAATTTGGCAGATCCCATCATCCTCAAAGAGTGGTGTGATTTCGTTAATTTTACTCGCAAATAAGATCACCATTTTCCAAACATAGCTTACTAATTGCAATGATCTATATTTCTTATACAAATATAATTTAAAATAATTGTTTATTTTCTTTTGATATTATGAAATTTTAAAAAATGGTTTGGCATTCATTAAATATACACTATAAATATGGTAGATGGATAACTGCCTTCTGAAGCCGGCGAGTTTATTTTTATTTTATAATCTGGTGAAGACAGCGTGGTATTGTCCGAATTGTTGATGTATATTATTATTATAATTTTAATGCAGTTATTAATTATTTTTTTTTGAATTTTTACGTTGATTCATAATTTTTTATTATACCCTTATTTAAATAATTTTCAAAACTTCAGAAACATTTAGCCAAACATGTTCTTCTGCAAAAAAGAACACAAGAAGAACACTCGTGTAACTGACTATAATCCTGATTACGGGGCATCGGCCTGAGAAAAGAATAAACTTCATTGCACTAATAGAATCGAAAACACGAGCAGAAGTTATTAATAGAAAGAGTGATCGTGGTTCAGTCGTGCTCAGGTAACCGCATTAGCGGGAAAAATAAGGTATCCAAGAGGATCGAAAGAATGTTATTGCGGTGTGGTATTCTCATTTTCTTTTCTACCATAAAAGAGAAAACTATTGCAATTAGGTTATTATTGATAATACTTTACTTTATATAATTTGCTCTGATATTTAATTGGAAATCCAGAATTATTTGTAGTATGCATGCATCTTATTTAATTTTTATAAATCGTTGCATATAAAAACTATTAAAGTCTTTTTTTCTCATTTAATAATAAACAATACAGTTATTATATGCCTTGTCTAAAATTGATTATATCAGTCATTCTCTTCACAAAAAATTACCCTGATTCGGGTGAGTTGCTTTCCAAAACTCCGCAAGTAAACGTTTTTAGTTTTCTAAAAATTATTGGTCTTTATAATCATATATAAACATTAGTCTAACGTTTTAGTACAGTACCATACCTTACATCTTGTTCGATTTTCATGATTCACATTTTACGTTTTCAGACATTTGGATTTTATAGACATTCAATGTTTTAATTTTATTATAAATTGATTCAAATATTTTAATTTCATGGATGTGACGCAGCTTATCCATGAAAATCAAACTCAACTCAACTAAACAAAAAAAATAATTTCAAGTTAAATTAATGGCGAGTTTACACTCGGCCATTTATAAGACGGCCAGCAGGCAGCGCATGCGTAGAAAGGCTGAAAAATGCTGTTTGGTCGATGGCAAGTAATTGTTTCAACGGAACAATTACTAGCCACTGTATTGCATTTTTTCTAAATGCTCATGCATTTGTAGAATATGCTGGGGGGGGGGGGGGTTGAAGTGAAAAAATTGAATTTTTTTTCATATTTTTTGCTATTTCTTTTCAATAATTTTCCAAATTTAGGTATGTTGATCTTTTTTTATTTTATCATATTTCTTTGTTGATGTATCCATCATTTTAATACAATTCGCTGTGAAAAACAAAAAAAATCAGGGGCGCCAAAACGGCAATTTGTAGGCAAGTATGGAATGCTCGAACCGATCTAATGAAATTGTGGTAGACATTAATCAGTCCCTTTCTGCTCATGCGCTGCCTACTCGCATTCTTGCAGCAGTCCGTATGTAAACCCGGCATAAAGAAAAGTAATTAAGAAACCAATGTAGGTTAAAAGGAATAATGACAGAAAATATATTTCAAAGCAGAAATTTAATAATAATTCTAAGAAATATCTGAATGCTTCATTAGTACTTGAACTTCTATTTGAGTTTGATAAATTTTTATCATGTATACAATGATAAGAATGTTTAACTAAAGACTTAGCTTTTAATGAAAATAGTTTACGTATTTACTCGAATCTAATGCGCATCCCCATTTTAGAACTTTAAATAATAATAAAAAAATGTTATCAAAAATAAAAAATAAAATAATGTAATTTGTAAAAATAATAAAAAAAATTGTTTAATTAATTTTGTAAAAATAATTTTAAAAAAACCAATTATGAATACTACATTTGGCCAAAACCCATGCGCATTAGATTCGCGTAAATACGGTGATTCATTTGCAGTAAAATGGAACTATTTCTTGACCATTGACTATTATTGACCCAAAGCAAAATTAATATTTTTCATTTCTTTATTGCGTAGTTATCCTCCAATAACATACCTCCCCCCCCCTCCCGTTTTCAAGTGGTAGTTGAATGAGAAAGAAAAAAAATGCAAATTTATCAGGAATCAGTTTTGAAAACAAGGTTATATGCGAAACAGAAAACTGTGGTCCTTACAAGATAAGATAAATTAGAAATTTTTTCATTATATTTACTATCTTTAATAGTAAACCATTAATAATAAATCTTTAAGTTATTATTTAAAAGCTTTTTTTAATGTATTCGAAAGAATTTATACCTTATTTATTTCTGTATTATTGAGTTTGTGCGCTTAACAATTGTAAAGATATCGACAATCACTCTTTGTCATTTTTTATTTGTAATTAGTTTTATAAAATTGTACCTCATAAGCAGAAAATATTTCAATATCATTGAATTCCTTATTTTTGAATATAGAAAATCTGTAATCAATAGATAAATTGTTGTATGAATAAAAATCAGCTTGATCAAATAAGCCACACAGATTTAAGGAGGTTATTTTGAAAGGAAAATGAAGGCCGTATGCTGTTTTTTATATATACTATTTTTTATATTCCTTATTTCATTATAAACGTATAAATTATAATTTAAAGGGGTTTTTTAATCTATTCACTTTATTTATTTTTTGTTTATTATTTTTATATTCTGAGTTTATGCTCTAAAAAGTTGTCATATATGATTTTGTGATCGCTTTTTCGTCAGAAATTAACCTTTAGAAAATTCTGTCTCATAAGCATAAAATGCATGAATTTCATTGAATTTATTACTTATTAAATTGAGAATTAATAAGCAATGCATAAATTGTTTTATAGTATGCAAACCAACTCGATTTCTTGGGCTGCACAGATTTAATGAGGTAATTTAGAAAGGCAAAATAAGGTCATAAAGTATTTATTATATTTACTACCTTTTATATTGCATGTTTTATAATAAACCTTTAAGTTCTTGTCTAAAGCTTTTTAATCTATTTGCATAAATATATACCTTGTTTATTTCCATATATTTGAATTTATATTTTTAAAAGTTATTATATAGACTCAATTTTTGGCTCCTTTTATTTATTTGAAAGTACCTTTTAGAATATTCTTTCTCATAAGCATAAAATATACGAATATCATTGAATTCATTACTTGTTAATATTGGCAATCGATAAGCAATATATAAATTGTTTTATGATATATAAATCAGCTTGATTTCTTGGTTCACACAGATTTAATGAGGTAATTTAGAAAGGCAAAATAAGGTCATATAGTATTTATTATACTCACATGATTGCCATTCATTTCTCCAAAATGTTTTCAAACTGCAACAGCTCACGCTCGAATAAAAGAACTGGACCATTTCCATTAATTTTTAATAAAGCCGGAAACGACAACAAAATAGGCAATTAAAATTATGACGGATCACTTTCATCTGTATCTCATACTCGTTTTTTATTATCATTATCGCTGGAATTTCTCGTGCCACTACCTCATTAAGAATAAAAAAGAATGCTCATTGGTTTTCACCTCGTTACTTATCTTCCGAACATCTAAGCTGTATAAATTTACCACACATATATCACTAACATAGCAACAAAACATTTTTTTCTGCTTCTAGTGTTGCCAAAATATCGTTTTTTATATCCTTCTTCATCATCTACAAAATTACCGAGGGAAAAAAAACAGAACGAAATGCACATAAAAATAAATTAAATAAAACTAAAACAGTACCAAAAGACATTTTTCTAAGTGCCAATAAAACAAACTAAAAAGAACGGAAGAGTGGAAAAAAAGAAAAATAAATACAACTGTTGAAAGGAAGGACTTTTTTTTATTCTGCCACTTCTCTTTTCGTCCTCTGTTTTTATATACAGTTCGTAGTCCCTTTTTGGCTCTTATTTATTGAATAGCAATTGAAGAAGGGATTATCTTGTCATTTTAATGTAGGAATTCGGTAACTTTAGTTCTTTGATGTCCAACTGGAATTGTTAGTCTTCTAAAAAAACAGTTCAAATGAATATTCTTTTTTTACGTCTTTTCACAACATACTTTTTTTCCCTTCAGTGTTTTGGATAGATTTTGTTTTCGATTTTATTTTAGAAGAGATAATTAAGTATGGAAAGATGTTGGACTTTTCTAGATAATAATGAAATACTCAGTGGAATGGATTATTTCTAGGAATGAGTATTAATTTACAAAAATGCTTACGAAATAAATTTTCTTTCTTATGAAATAATGCTGTTTAAAATCTACCACTTATGGCTGAAACAATGTTTTGAAGAAATAAAAATGATTATTGTTTTCTTGAAATTTTCTAGAGTGAACTATTTTATCTTATAACTAAATGAATAGCACTTTTTTTTTTAATTTAGTGCTTGAAAACTTTTAAAGTCCTACATTCAGTATGTCTTTTTTTTTAAATATAAATTTCCCTTCATTTTGACTTTACAAATGTAACCCTTTGCATTGTAACTGTTTTTGCATTTTAAAAGTAAGCTAATCTTAAATACACAATTAAATTTCTTGCAAGAAAAATTAATTATTAAATAAAATTTAATAAGTATTTATTTAACGAAACATTTTGAAACAATGAAAAATAATAAAGAAAATCTTAGCAATAAGTGTAAAAAGCATAAGTGAAGTATACAATACTCGTAAATCATTATTTCATTTAAAAAAATACAAAACAACACTGCATTGCAAATGATTTTATTATGTTTATAAGAAATACCACAGAAGTCCGGAATATTAATTAGGTTTAGGAGCTGAACCAAACTGTGAAATAATAAAATACAAGCCTGCGTCCTGTCATAGGGGTTGCGCTTCTTAACCGTAATCTGAGAGCATGGTTCGTTTCCGGTTCTGGTACGGTTGTTCCATCTGGCATATGTGTGAATGTACCCTCCTGTAAAAAAGGGTTGTGCAAGCAAATGGGTAGTGCGTGAGTGGCAAAGTCTTGACCCTAGTTGGGGCTACCAAAACAAGAGACGCACCCTATCGGCTTAAAACGATGTCCTCGTAACAAAGGGCTTATCCATGGCAAGAGCTATAAGAAACAACAACATAAAATACAAAAGTTTAAATTAGGGGAAAAAGCTAAAATCTAGTAAACATTTTCTTTAGATTTTTACTATCAAATTTTGATATTTCCTTCCATAGTTTATAAATACATAAACTTAATTAAGGTAAAATAATAATATTAAAGTAAAAATTTGCATTTAAAAGTAATTTCAAATTAGAATTTCTTAATTTAAATTTTGAAATAAAATAGATATAAATTTAAATATATTTACATAAGTTAAAGTTGTATATTAAATATGTTTCTTTTAAGTTGAAAGACAGTGTTTTTATAAAATTCAGGCTATTTTTGTTAGATGTTCTTACACACATGCGAGGATAAGTTTTTATTATTAATTCATACAATGCTTAAAATCATTCCTAAAAAGAATTTATCTATTAATGAATATTACATCTTTTTCAAAAATGACATTGCAATGAATAACATATTAAACCATGACAGAGATTTATTTTATATCACTATCATATTAAGATTTGCTATTTTTAAAAATTTTACTTTGAAATGAAATTGCTGCTAATTAAATCTTTTGGTTATTTTGTTTAAGAATTCGCATTATGTTATTTAAAAATTTTTTATTCATTTTAATCTTTGAAAACGAATTTGCTATAATAAATTTATGATTTTTTATTTTTATTCCTTTATATTATTATTAATTCCAAATTCATTATTTTTCAGATTTTGAAATTTAAAGAAACTGAAATATTGGACTGGAAGGTAAGTAATGGGCGAATTCTTCTTCTACTAATTCTTTTATTTTATTTGTTCCACATACGATCTTAAAAACACTGCCAGCTTCTGCAACTGCAAATAATAATTAAAAAAATATAAGAGTCGATATAATTATTGTACATATTTTTAACAACGATTAAAGTCAAATGATATCGATTCGAAGCATTGGTAAGCTTTTGTCTAATTAGCTGATTGATATTAAATAATTTTTAGTACTTAATATACTTTTTGATTAAATTTATTATTATTTTTAAAAAAATAATAATTTAAATTAAAGAATTTTGAAAATATTATACTTTGCATTGAGAAAAATCGGAGAATTTTTACTTATTAGGAAAAGAGCAAAAAGGTTAACTACAAAATTTCAATTGTACAAAAGTGAAATAAATTATGCAAAATAATTCTTTATATTATGGAACGGCATTACCATGGCTTACCTTTTTTCTGTTCATAATGTTGGTGACAATGCTTAAAAGCAAATTTTTGGTAAAAATATCAAATGTTTTAATTCGATATTCTTATTTTTTGGCCATTTTTCATAAAGCAGTTTTGGTTCTACGGTTTTCTTTATGGAGGTTACATTCAACATTATATTTATATATTATATGCCTTAATGGTGTTTAATTTTACCAAATCCAATTCTTGATAAAAATCTTTATAGTAAAACTTAATAAATTAAAATTTAATTCATGTTTTGGATTCAAATTTAAGATAATATTTTATCAATATGCTCTGTTGCATACTAAATATCCTTTTTTTTCCTTCAAAAAATTTACATTTGTTTACAATTACTCTAACCTACAAAATGAGGAGGGGGTATGAAAATTTCATATAATTTATCAATCGAATACCAGTTGTATTTAAAAAGAGAAATTTGGCTTACTTGGTAATTCATGAAGTAGATAATATGCGTTTTAAGTTATCACCAAAATTCTGAATCAAGCATTTGATAAACTTCTACACTAGTAAATTTTTGCCTTATTACAATTTTTGATTAAAAAATAAAAATTTTTAAGAATACTAACACTTTTAACTTATATATTTTCTTTTCAAATGCTTTTTTTAATCGATTTTATGCAAAAACTTTAAAGTATAACAAAAGAAGCACAGCTTATTTATTAATTCGTGAACTAGATAATATGTTTTTTCAGTAATCATTAAAATGTTAAATCAATAATTTGTTAAATATCTATCCTTGAAATCTTTCGTTTTATACCACTTTTTTAATTTAAAAAATATAGAATTTTTTTTTTCATTTCTTTTCGAGTACCATTGTTTTTAACTTGTATATACGTATGTTTGTGTCAAATGCTTTTTCAATCTAATTTTGCAAAAAGTTAAAAATGAATAACTACCGAAATACAGCTTATTTGTAAATTTAAGCTCTAGATAGTGTATGTATTTTCAAAAATTATATGTCAAAGTTTGATAAAAACCCATACTAAGAAGTTATTGCGTTATAAATTTTTTTTAATTTATAAAATTGATTTAATTTAAAAAAATTTTAGAAAAACTATAATTTTTAACTTTATATATTTTCGTTTCAAACACATTTTTCAATCCGTCTTATGAAACATTAAAAAATATATTTAAATTTTCTCCAAAAATTCATTCCGAACTTTGTCCCATACCATGGTTTGCATTATGACACCTTTATTAGTATTTCAAAGGTTAGATGAAAGTTTCTGTAACTACCAAAACGGAAGGATATAATTTTGAAGGTACCACTGCTATATCCATCTTCATGCCAAATATTTCCTCAATTAATGGATTACTCACTGACCAATAATCAAAAATTGACACTTCATTGTTCCATGTTACGCATTGACTTTCAACGCCGCGTCCATCCTTCCGGCAACTCTCATTTGCCGGCTGACAAGTATTAGTGACCAGTTTATTGCTCAGAAACGCCTTTTGTCGAAACTTTTAATTGACGCGTTTGCTCCGCACTAATTAAAGCCCGGAGCATTAGGCTGACTAATTGCGCCCTTTCATTGTGGAATCGGTAGGATTCAAGATGATTAGAATTCGCCTTCGATTCATTCGGTGGACATCGGAAAAAGAAAGTAATTGAAGCCTTATTCTTTCTTTGAGTTATTGTGTGTTATTGTTGTAAGTTGCTTATTCGGGCTGTTTGTCGGAAAGACTTCCTGCTGATGTTAGAAGCGTTCGTATATAAATTCCTGTGATTTGTTATGTTAATATACCGATTTATTGCTGTGCCGCGTCTTTTTGTGGCAAATTAAATGTACTTGGCACTATTTTTCAGGAAAATTATTCAAATAAATGGTTTCCTTTTTCTGATTATAAATTCAGTATGTTTACTGGAATATCATTAGATCCGAATAATGCCAATTCAGGCTGCATTATCAGAAAATAAAGCATTGTGGCAAATGGCTGAAGATAAGATGTAATAATTGAAACTAATTTAAAGTTATATTTATAGCAGATGAGATCTTTCCATTATTATTTTATCCTATTTTGAAAAGAATACGATAATTTTAAACAGAAGATAAGGATTGTTAAAGGCGTGGCGGCGAATCCATTGACTGAAACAACTGGAAACTATTATTGTTAAATATGCTCATAAATATTTATTAAAATTAATGAACTAGAAAAAATTTATATGGAGTTTAGATTTATTTCATTGAAATAGTTTTTAATTTATAATTGAGTAAAAATATTTTAGCGAATACTTACTTGGCGAGAATCTTGCGGTGGGTGGGTCTAATGCCACTTGGTTTTACCAAGCCCGAATGAGCGGAGTTTTTTCGAATTATGGCAGAAGTGTTGGCCTATCATTGTTAAAGAGCACCGTTAAGGTGAAAGTACGACTTTGCTCAAACACACTCTTTTTAGGGGGTGATCGAACTCACTCAAACATTCATTCATCCATCCATCCATCCACAAGCCAGAATTTAGATCCAAATCAGAGACCGACTTGTCTCTGATTTAGTACCACCAGAGGTATAATTTGTTATGGGAATTTGGAGGGCTTTGCAGTCACGACCTATTTAACGTGCCCCAACTGCCATTAGCCAACAAAGCGGTCTTTGGTCAAGACGAGGCCAGAACTCGTGACTTTCCGTTTGTGAGATATACGCTCTACCAACCAGGCTAGAACTACCCTAAAATCTTCTACCTAAGCAGTAACAATATGCCAGATTTGGTTGCTGTAGCTCCAACAGGCTGACCTATAGAGCATTTTGAATGTCTCCTTCATATCGCATGATACAATGAAATAATAGTCCTGCAAATATCATCATGTTATTAAGAAGATATTACCTTTTACCTTAAAAATTATCTTTACTTTAAGCAAAAGATGCGTCTTCAGAAATTTGTCTTTCATTACACTGCATCTGATAAATGAAATTATTAATTAAAAAAATAATTAAAAAAATCTATCTAGATTTCAGTATTCATTTTATTTCTTGTGAGCAAAAAAATAAAATGTCTTTTCAAACAAATTGATTAAAAAACTAATTATAAAGACTTCGTAACTAACTAAACAAAGAACTTTTATAATATTTTTATATACCGAGTTGAATTACAGTCAATCAATTCAGTGAGCTGAAGTAAAAAGTCTAGAAAAGGTTGAATAACCTGATATTTTTTCCTCCCACACAACTAATTTTACCGCATTTTACACACAAAAAAAATTGTTCCATTTACATTTAAAAAAGCATACATCTTTCTTCAAAAAAGCATTAATTTTTATTTTCAATTCTGTTCCGCAAAGCATGTTCTGGGTTTATCCAAGGAACATTCTAAAACGTTAAAATAAATTTTGAATAAGTATAGTCCATCTCTCTCTCTTTTTGTTCTTGAAACAAGATAAATTTTTTAATAGAGCAAAAGCTAAAATTAATATAAATCATTTATACCATTGAATATTTTGAGAATTTCACTGTTCTAATGAATATTTTTTCTCAGATGCCAATAATTTTAAGTCGTGTAAGATTATTAAGATAACTTATTGAATCTTCATGGAATTTCAGATTTCTTTTAAATAGAAATTCCACTTAAATTTTAGTACAATATCTCATTGTTGCATAAAATAATGCCTATTTTTAATCGGCTGCGCTTAGGAAATGAAATGCAGAAACGCTCACTTTTTTTATAATTTTAGTTGAATGAAATATGCTCTGGAGCAACTAGGGTGCTACAGCGAGATACATGCCCTGGGCGCAGTGACCATGGGTGGCAATACTAAGGAATTAATTTGTTATACTTAAAAGAAAATTAACTTTCTAATAAGCTCTAATTCAAAGGGGTTTTTTAATTAAAGAGGTTTAAAAAGGATAGAGAAATGTAAAGGAATTAAAGAGCAAAAGGCTACCCTATCGAGGTTATTAATTTAAGACTTAGAGCTTAATATTGTTTGATATGTTAACCAGCATAATTCATGATAAAATTAATATCAGATAATTTTTTTGCATGAAAAGCTAGGAATAGAGAGTTTAATTCTTATCTATTTTTAATAGAAAAATAGATAACTTTGAAAAAGTTATCTTATCTAAGTTAAAGTTGACTTTCTATAAATAAATAACATTACTTTCCGACTTCCGCGGAAGTTACTTACACCCGGCAACAATATAACTACAAGTTATTTAAGTGTCAAAACTATTCACTAAGGGTACACTATTTACTACACTTTATGTGTTCCAGAGAAGAGTCAATTTTCAAATAAATGAGGAGTAAAGATGATTATCGAAAGCTACATATCTGAAAACGGAATCATGAATATAAGGACATACAGGGGAATATTCTTCAATATAATAAAACGGAATCCGCTACTCTTGTGCAACGACATTTTCGATCACAATTTGGAACTGAAGTTCCAATTAGAAAATCTTTCGATCAAACCTAAGAGCTGTTTGTGCAAGGATATAAGTTTGGAACGACTAACGGTATCTAAAGAAAATAATTTATTGAAGCCAGGAAAAATCAACGCTAAGAGTGTAAGTGATAAATGCACATTTCCCAGCCCATCGTTCGAAGAATTTTTGAGAAAGAAGCTGAAAAAAATTCCATACGAAGTGCAGGTGCTGCCAAATCGGAATGTCTTTGACAAGCATAAGCGCTTTGAATTTCATTCCATGTGCAGTTTCGTTTTGATAATGAGGATTTTGCCGATCATTTCATTAGTTGAGTAATATTTCATGTCAGTAGGAAGACACAAAGATATACAAGCACAATGTTCCTTTTGGGTAAGAGAGGTTCACTAATTCACAGTGCAACACATGAGAGATTGCCTTAAGTTAAATTCGTTCTGTGTAGCGTCCAGAAACACAGGGTACTGTTACAAATATGTATCTTTTATTGTTCTTGATTTATAATGCATTGAAACTGATTATTTCTTTATGAATCACCCTATATATTTAGGATTGATATAAACAAGCGATGTAACCCTATGTGATGTAATGAATGGAAATTAATTGCAATTAAGTTAAATTTTCCAGTTTTTTTTTTTATTTGGAGTGTTATTAAACAATGGAGAGAAAGACACACAAAAAATAATCCTAAAATTCGCCTTTATTTTCATTTAGCAAAAATTATTAATAAGCTATTGCTCAGAAAAAAATACAGTACTTTGAACGAATGATTTTTTGAAGTTTGGATTTATGCCTTTAAAAAAAAAAAAAAAAAAAAAAACACAGAAATATTTTTTGTTCAGACTGAAAAGAACTATTATGGAAAATATAAACAACAAAAATCCATACTATACGATTTCAATAATAAATCTAACCAAATCTATATATAAAACTCTATAGAACATAAATCTATACTAAAGGCTAAACTGAAGTATTATAAATCTATAT
Organism: Argiope trifasciata; assembly: GCA_026543055.1. NCBI lineage: Eukaryota > Metazoa > Arthropoda > Arachnida > Araneae > Araneidae > Argiope > Argiope trifasciata. Next base: position 110,522 of record JAPMOQ010046650.1, read on the forward strand.
TAAGATTTGAGAGGGTGTAGATATATAAGAAAACAGTAATAGGTAATAATAACAGTAATTAATAATATATATATATATATATATATATATATATATATATATATATATATAATTAAAATTAAAATTTTTAAAAACTATCATTGTATTTTGTGAGCGCAAATACAGCTACTACTAAAATAAAGATAAATCAAATAAATTAGCAATATATGAGAAAACGAAACTAATTAGAAAACGGAACTAAAAACAAATCTAAACTAAAACTGATTTCTTATTCGATCAAGACTAAAAAAGCTATTAAAAAACTATCATCGTATTTAGTGAGCGCTAATGCTGCTGCTACTAAAATACAGATGAATCTAAATAAATTAGTAATATAAGCAAAGTAAGAAGGAATACAACAGAATCAAAATTTCAACAAATAGAAAAAGAATCCGGCCTGAAAACGTTTTCAGGTTCACCCTCAAGCAAGGATTCAAAATAATGGTTTTTTCTGTGATTAAATTTTCTCGGGTCATTGTCCGATTCCTCTCAGAAAAAATTTATTATTTTGAATGAATGAACACTTCTAAGTGTCTGATATCAAGCTTGTATAGTGCCAACACACTCAAAAGGGAAATTCACTTACAATATTAGTCTAGTTACTTTATAAAAATAATAATAATACAATAGTTTAAATATTTAAATTGAAAAATATAAGAATAAATACTTTAAAGTTATTTCTTTGGTATTTTCTATTCATCTATTTATGATAAATAAGATCTATACAATTCTGTATATTTAAATAAAAAATAAAATTTCCGCTGAATTCCTAGAAGACACAATTCCCTCTAATTGCAGTTCCTTCTGGGGGAAAAAAGCAGATAATTCCGAAGCTATAAATGACTTTTTCCGCAAAAGAATAGGGCTTCTCTCTAGAAGAAGGTTTTTGTAGCGCGAGCAGTTCACCGCAGGCTCAATATCATTACCATTTATTTTTGGACACTCGGAAAATCAGACTTTTTTGCTTTAAACTACAGTTGCGGAGTAGTGTTGCTTTCTCTAATCTTGGTAAAAATGCAATTAGAGTGAAAGGAGGTTCTAGAATCTAAATTTAGTCAATGGAAGAAACGGATTTTTTTTTAAGTAAAAAAACCACAAACAGAGTGAAATTTCATTCCGCTTAGTTTCAAGATATTTCCACTGTCACAATGCAGATAGTTCAACAATGAGGGATTTCGAGTGAATTGGTGGACTTGGTTTTTAAAATTAAAATTGGAAATCACAAAACAAAAATACTGCAAACACTTTTTATTACAAAATTTCCACATATTTAATAAAACTTTTTTTAAAAAAACTGTTCACAAACTGTTACAATTTAAAATACAAATTTAAATAATAATTAGAACAAATTATTGGAAATATAGTGAAGTAATTTTAATTCTTCATCAAAAATTACACATAACTAAAAATAAAAAATCATATTCCAAATTTCTATTACAAACTTTCAATGTATTCTAAAAACACTTTCTATTTTAAATAAAACTTTCTGAACTTTCTATGCACAGTACTATCTGCAGTTGCTGAAATCAAGTCTAAAACATCATCTTGTTTGAGACTAGAAATTCGGATCTTGGACACTGAAAAAAATAGTTAAAATAGTTAGAGCTAAGCAGATTTTGTATTTAAAAAATAGTAAATATTAGTTAAAATAATTCATTGATTAATTGAATAATTTTCTTACAAACAAATAAGAATTGTTTTAAGTTAAGAATGAAATTAAGTTCAATATTTAGCTGTTGTTAAGCAGTGTCAACATATTAGAATATGCCGACTTCAACATATATTAGAACGAATAATTTATTTATAAAATAGATATCATAATTCTATGATCATGAATATGAATTATTTAAATTCTTAAAAATTCATTTAAAGATTTTTTTTTAAATATGTGTTCCTGGTTTTATTAATTTTTAAAAATTGTAGGACTTTTTCGGCATAACTTTTGTTATATAACGCATAAAATGGTACGATCAACTTAGTCGCAGATATCATCACACGATTTGAGATGCAAAATTATTTTTAAAATCATATGATCTGCTCCAACTCTTAAATATGCAATCAGAAAAGTTGGATGTTTTTTTTAATACCACGTTTTATGTAAATTTTAAATAATATTTGTAATAGACAGGTCTTCATCAAAAGCTTGAAAATAAACTTAATTCAAGTTTACATTTCAAATGTCCCACACCAGTTTATTTGAATCTTGCACGTTAGAAAAAGATCATGACGTTACAGTGTAGCATTTAATAGAAAGTAATTGAATTAAAATCATATGATCTTCTCCAACTCTTAAATACACAATCAGATAAGTTTTATGTTTTTTTAAACACCAAGTTTTTCATTTTTAATTTAAATAATATTTGTAATAGACAGATGTCTTCATCAAAAGCTTGAAAATAAACTTAATTCAAGTTTACATTTCAAATATCCCACATTGGTTTATTTGAATCTTGCACGTTAGAAAAAACCGTGACGTTACAGTATATCATTAAATAAAAAAAGCAATTGAATGTTAAATGACTTGTAGAACTGCATTTATCTCGTGACTGAAAATTGATGTCCCTATTTCCAGTTCCTGAGAAATTTTATTCCTCTACTTTGACTTAAACGACATTACCGTCGTTATATTCCCAGAGTTTAATTTCAATCTATAATGGTAACTGACTAATAGGAAACCACACAAAAAATGAAGTGAGGTTCTAAACAATATTCTTTCTTATCAGAAAAATTCCTTGGTGTCGTATTTTTCTTCCGTAAGGAACGGATGGTTATTTTTTGCTTCCTCTGTTCAAGCAGTTTTATTTTAGTCTACAAGCTCATCTAAAACTTTGGGTTACCGGGTTAGACATGCAAAGTTTTTCATTCTTTATTTTAGAATAGCCGACTTTAGAATGTAAATACTAATAAAATGCTACCGTTTAAAAATTCTCCTTACCAAATTAAGCCATTAAAAAAATGTTAATTTTAATATATATATGATCTAGACAATTATCATTCTATATATAATTTTCAATTCAAAATGATACAAGAAAAACTAAATTTGATCTAATAAAAACCGTTCATGTGAAGTCTTTAAAACTCAAGTTTGTATTAAAATCAAGAAGTTATTCTGGGGGAATAATTTATTATGCTTTTAGAATAAAGTGCTTTAGAATAAAGTTTAGAATAATTTGTGATTCATTCTGAAATAAAAGAAATTTTATCTCTGATGTCTTTGTATTAACTTCTTTTATTCAAAATTGATTTTCAATCGCTACAATGATATATTTTTTTTATTTTCTTTCTATATTGTCCCATTAAATTCCGAAGGGATTTTTCCTGTTCATATTTATTTCGCAATCGGATGATTTGCATTTATTTACATACCTTTTCGAGATACAAATAATAAAATACCTTTTATTTGTAAATTTAATTAAATGCAAAAAATATTCGTTACAATAAACAGATGTTGCTATTTGCTGGCGTAAGAACCATACTTGGCTATGATACTTCAAGTAAAAAAGATATATAAGAAAATTCTTATATTAAATTATTTCATAAGTTATATAAATTACAAAAAAATCTTCTTAATTTGCAAAAAAAGTAATTTTTTTTTCTAGCTTAAGTCTGTTAGTTCAATATAATTGAGCACTAGAGTCCTGCTCGTAGTCTGTCTCGTGATCTGGGTATCCTAGTGCGGGCATGCTTTTCTCTTTTGCGTTCCAACTGTGAGGATATGAAATAGCCCTCCTATAAAATGTTGTTGTGCAGGCGAATGTGTGAGTAGTATTTTCATATGAGTTAGAAGTCAGACTTCTGCCTTCGAGTATTAAGGGGTCTTTACCCACAGAAGCTACTGAACCCCTCTTTCCGTTGTAAAGCGGACGCGCCATCATCATCATCATCAATATATCTGAACGCTTAAATTATTACAGATTATTTATATAAACAAGAAAAAATAGCAATTTAAAATATTAAACAGTAACGATTGATAAAATTGAAGAAAAAACTATTGAAATTTAACTTTTTTCTTACATTAATGCATTCAGCTGCCAACTGCATTGGTAGGATATCATCAATAATATATTGTCAGCATTTTCTGCTTTGGTAAAGAATTGAATTATTCATATGCTTGTATGTTGTTAGAATCTCAGTAGATTAATTTCAGAGGTTCCATTCAAAGTAACATTTTTGTTCATCTATGCTCTACGAATTTTTAGATCTTCTCTTAAAATACAGGCAAGTATTTTTAATTATTCTTCATCGCATAAATTCAGAATCTCACAAGTTCTTAGCATGTTTTACTTTCTTACATGTTACAAGTTCCATTTAGCCAATAAACTTGCTCTATGATTAACTGCTGCTCTATTATCCCTGTATCTTTGTACCAATATCACACGGCATGACTGAAACAAAATAAAGCAATATCTCATTAACTTCGGTAAAGGAAAACGTTGACTGGAGTAGGTAACTGTAACTGTATCTGCAAACTCAAAAATTAAAGAATTCTAAGGCGAACAACATAAAATATTGAAATCAGTCGGACTGGAAAATTATCAAAATATTTCGAAATTAAAATACCTTGAAGCCATTTTGATATCAAACCAAGCGAATTATCTTCAGAAATATTACTTTAAAATTCAAATAAAGAATATTTCCCTCGCTGTCGAGAAATGTTCATTTTCCTCTTTCGTAACAGTTCGTTAGGGAACATCTCATTTTGGATAACCGCCATCAAATCATCCGGAAGAAGATAACAGTCGAGATTAATTAGTGAGAATATTTTAATCACGATGCCACTTCCCGCAAGAATAATTTCGTTAATTCTACTTGAAAATGTTTGTTTTCTTTAGTGTGTATTTACACTCGTCCTTAATGTAACTGTTTCGTTCCACAATTATACTGAAATGAAAATTGTAGATTCTCGTAATTACTTTCAGTCATGTGATCTTGAATTTCTAGTTTTGATTTTCTGTTGAGATAATTAAATTAGCACACTATTAAATAAAAAAAATTAAGCTAATTCCTTATATGAAAAACATAAAAATAATTTAAATAATTAAAAATTCTTTTACTTTCATCTAATTAAATAATTCGACGAAAGTAAAAATTTGGAAATTGAATTTTATTGGGGATAAAATAATATTATGCTGTTTTTTTTATTTTCATAAAAGAGAATAGTTTTGTTACCTTTGTCTGGTATACGATTTCTTTTAAATTTTCAACAATTTTTGTGTAAAAGAATTATATATATATATTATCCCCTTCCATTGCTGCAGTGGCAGGATGCTGTTTATGCCTTTTATTACTTCACTACAAGAATAATTGTATAAATCGGCTGTGTGATTATCTTACAATCTTTATTAATTAAAAAATGACTGTATGACTAATGAAAAATGACTGAATGTATATGCATCGATTTAAATTCTCAAAACTTGTCGTGAAAAATAGACTGTATAAATTAAAAACAAACGTGCTCTAAAGAAGAGAATGAAAATTTTAGAACATTTTTTAAAAATTTAAATCAAATAAATAGTTGATAAAATCTTGGCATTTTCTCGCCATAATTTCAGACAGTATTATTGCACATTAAAGCGAATTTCCCCCTTTTCCAAAATTTAAAAATTATATTTTTCGTGACATTTAACTATCTTATAATTTTTTTCCTGGTCGCGACAGTTAAAAAAAATTTTGTCTGCATTATTTTCTGTAATGTTTTTCATCGTTGCAATGAGATTCAAAATATATTTAATCGTTTGCTTCTCTTCCATTATTAAAAAAATCAAATTTGTTACTCTTTGGCCTTTTTTAGCAAATGAGATAAATATTTACTTTCTGATTTTGTTTTATTCTTTTTAATTACTGAATAAAATCGTTAAGTTATAAATCATCTGAAGACTTATACATGCTATTTATTAATTTCTGATTAGCCTATTTCATTCTCCCTAACATGCAATTAGATATGTTCATAGTATTTAAACAAAGTGCGCCATATAGTTTCAATGTTGAAATTAGCTGCGGATTTTATGAAAAGGAAAAGAAATTGGTTATAACACCTCATAAGACAGCACGCAGTTAAATGTTAGTTGTTGTATACATATCTACCTGAGACTACAAGTCGCTTATCCACCTGCTACAACTAAAAGCTTAAACACATTTGCGAGAATTCTTGTACAAAATAAGGAGATTAAATGTTTAAACATAATGTTTAAAAATACTTTTTTGTGATAATCTTTATTCAAACTACGCAAAAGAGATTTAATTGAATTTAATCATACTCATTATTCTGATTAGCCACCAAATGCGGCTATCGAGAAAAAGGTAAAATCACAATGTCAGGAAATCCGATGTGAAATTAGAATATAGATTAGAGAACATTTGTATTTCGAATGACACATTTATATTACAAGATTTAACTCTAATGAGAGGTTCACCTGTACAGTAAATAGAAAAGTTATTGAGTTATAAAAATAATACAATTTTAAAATCTGTCACAATTTATTATTTAAAAATACAAAGTTGAAGGAATCTTGAACAGCAAGTTACGCACAAGAGATTTAATAAAAAAATTCCAACACATTTAATATTCCAGAAAACTAACAAATAATTAAATAAAAGGCATGTACCTTGCTTGATTAATTAATTGAATAGATTAATTAATAATTATTAACAAGAACAAGCTTTCAGACACATTAAAAATATTAATAAATACAGAAAAAATGTTGTTTAAAAATGAAATATAATGCGAGTATATCTTTATTATGAAAGAAAATAAACTTTCTAAAGGCAAACAAAAATATTCATAAATGATTATCTATTTTTTATTGAATTGAAAAGCATTGATTGCATGCATTAATTACTTAGGGAAACAAGAAAAATTTATATTTATCAACATACCTTTATCACAGATATAATGTTTGGAGAAAAAAATTAAAAAATGCTTAATAACATAGGAGAAATATCAGCATAGGTTTTCAGCAATTCGAATGGTTTTAGTTTACAACATTTTCTGGATAAACTGTTTTACATTTTCCTTCCTCAGAAAATAAAGATTTTCTGACTAAAGCCCACGAGTTCCTAATGAGTCAGCAAGTAAAATTCATCAACCACAAGACAGAGTTAAAGAGTTTGAAAACGCAATTAGTAGAAAAGCTTTAACTTTTAATGAAGTCCTTCACATTTTTACTGCTTCTTCCTTCACAGCTAAACGACTTTCAGGGTATTGAATTTAAAGTTTTTTATTATTTATTTTCATTCTTTATCATCAGTTTGCTACTGGTTTTTAAATTGGTCACTTTCTTTCCAATCCGACACTCGCTCCTTGCGTGTTTTTAAGTTTAACTTTCTGGTCAACTCATTAACATTTAAAAACTTTGCAATTTGAGAACCAAATCAAAAATTTACTGTGAGAAATCAAATCTACTAAAATTATCAACGGCTCCTGATTGATAATTTTATTGTTTCCAGTGGTTTCGTTTGGTGGTTTTGCTGTATCAAGTAAGATACTGATACTTGATACTTAGGAACTTATTGCTTTTACTTGATTTTTTTTGAATTTTATACAACCAAGAGCCGTTTCTTTCCCTGTCGAAATAAAATTGAATATTCGACAAACGCCAATATAGTGTATTGTACATTTGTAATAATATGATTCAGAGCATTGATTCCAATCCGTCGGAATATTGAGATATTATAAATCATTTTTGATTGTTAAACTAAAATTTAAATTATTGCTCTTGCTCCAATATTCTATTTATTACTCTTCTTCTTTTAAGGGAAGTTCGTACAAAATGATTCAGTTTTAATTTTTTGTTCAAAAAATTCTATTCCTTTCATTTTTTGTGGTATTTAATCTCGGACTCTTAACTTAACCATTCAAATGGATTTAAACCCTTTAGATTTTTTTCCTTTTCTAGTTTTAAGAAATTCTTATCTAATATAAGAAATAGTAATTATATGTATTTTTAAAAATGATATGAATAGGGATGAATCAGTAGCAAAACAATATGGTATATCAATATGAATGCCGCATTATTAAATTCTAAAAATTGTAAAAAAAAGAACAAAATCATTCAGTTTTTAAAATTAAGCTTTGAATTACTTACAATATTTTTTAAAAACTTTTCAAAATTTGTTTTTTACAAATAAGTAAAAATCCTTAGATACCACTCATGCGCAATTTAGCTGAAAACAATAGTATTGCACCAGCGATAGTGATTTCTCCCAAAACTTTTCTCAAATACTCTCTAATAAATTTTTCTTGCCAGACTTCTTGTATGAACTGGCGTAGTATAATTTTGGAGTGAATTTCGCTTTTTTACTAAATCTATTGTGTTATTCTTGGCGAGTTACTTTTGGCTATTAATCCTTAGAAGGCGGTTAATAGTAATCGAAAATCGAATTTGTGTTTTATAAGCATTTTTATCAATTGATTGAAACAAATATTTGGTACAAAACTACACTTATAGTCACAAAATTCATGGCCAAATGTGATAGATTTCAAAGTACTGAGCTTTTGAATTATCACCTTTATATGTTTCTGAAAGTACAGACTGACTGTGATTAACAAATGATTGAAAATCTGGAAGGTGCCTACACTATAAATGTTAAATCTGTATGCCGAATCTTATCTACCTGTTTCTTTTCATTTTGTTCTTTTCATGCGACATTATATTCGAACATCAGGACAGAAAGACTTCCTATGAGCAGATTATGCTAACATATTATAGAAACCTACAGATTTAATCTAAAGACGCTAAATTAAATTTCAACCGCGTTGTTCAAAGCGCTTCTTAGATATTATTGTCACAAATAGACAGGAATACCGACATTTTCCAAAAATATGTTTTTCGAGCTGAAGTTCTAAAACATGGTAATTTATCGAAATCCCGAGTTCATTTTTCAATGATAACTATATTTTTCTATACTCCTTACATACAATAATGAAAGAGAAAGTATTTAAAAATACATAAAATGTCCATTGTTTTAAGAACAGAAAAATAAGTGTTTCAATTTTGAAGATCTCTATATTTTAGGAAATTTTATTGAGCAAAAAAAATGGTCATTAATATGCGTAACTATACTATAGAAACATTAATATTTCTCATACAGTCGTTAAATATTCTTAGCAACGAATAAATGCATGAGAAAGCTTGAATACTTTATATTATATACTAAGTCCTTTATATTATACATTTATTATATTTTAAGTTGAGTTCTTAATATTATTACATTTAAACATCAATATACGTATATTCCGAATCTCATTAAAACAATCTGATCTCATACTTCAATATATTCTGATCTGATTTTTTTATATGTTCTGAGTTATTACTTGAAATACTCGAACATATTCTGATATTAGGTAAATATATTCTGAATCAATATAAAACTATAATAATAACCATTAACATAATAAAATACCAGTTTAAAAAGCCAAAAGCTATTGTCATGTTGTTCCACTTTTTATGGTGTAAATAAAATTGTTTATTCTAAACTTCAGAATAAATCACTTTTGTTATCCGTTTTGTTTGTACTTCCTTCTATTTTCTATGGAAATGTCAATAAAAACTCCAAAGAATTGTAAAGAACCCTAACGCATTTCAGTACAACATCTGCTTCTGCTTCTGTCAAGAACTTCCCAAAAGACTATTACTTCGAATAAAAAAAGAAATTGTATTGCCATAATGGTTTTCCCATCCTTCACACAAGAAAGCCATTTATTTCCAATTCTTCAACTGCCTGTGTTCTATCTATATATAGATGCGTTTTAAATTGCTACTTAACGTCCAAACAGGGAAGATGTCGATACTGGAAAATGTTTGGTTGCCGAACTGCTGCCACTCATATAAACATATACTCGAAATAAAAAAATGGACCACATAAACTTTCCTTTTGACGTTAAAGAACTAGTCCAAACATCATTGGCATTTTGTCTTTGTATATTGTATCTATAATAAAAAGAAAAACCATCAAATAGGAATCAAAAGGAATGGAAGAGAGAAAAAATGACGAAAGAAGAATCAGAAAATCAATCTTTGCTTGTATCAAGCATTAAAATCGACTACCGTTTTCTTGGTTTTTTTTAGCATCTTTTTTCTCGGTGATTGATTTGTGACAACTGTTCGTTGCCAAGTTGTGGACCCGGATATCAATAACACTGTCAGCTTGCACCCAAAGTTTGGAATAAAAAAAAAGAACACATAACTCCACAAAAAAAGTTCAGCTTCGTGAGTTCCATTGAAAGTAATTGAAACTGTCCAGTGGCATCACGGAACAGTATCGTTATGTCACTTCCTCTAATAGAACACAATTCTAATATCTGACGTAGTATATACAGGATGTCAAAAGTTATGAGATCTGGATTTTGGGGGATAGCAGTTGTATGTGAAAAGCAGGGATACTTATTGATATTTTGGAAAGGTTATTAAATAACTAATTTGTTGATGGAGACGAAGAATGCTATCTCATACAGTGAACTTTCGTGCTCTATTAAGAAATTGATTAATGCAGTCTGAGTAGAATTGTTTTTCATCTGCTTTCTGAGAATTTGCCATTAATATATATCAAACACGAATATATGCGTGCTGTAGCCAATTATTAGATAAAACAAGGTCTGTTCGAAATGATAAATTTTCTCATAATTTATATTCTGGGCTTTTATTTATTAATAAGCGTTAAGCATGTGATATTACGAAAATTAAATCGTTCTTAAGAAAAGATTAATTTTTTTAAATATGCGAATGAATTGTATCATTTAAATATATTGATTTCACCCGACGTCGGTAATATTAATTATTCTTCAATGAACTGATGTCCTATATTAAGTAGGACAGTCCTGAATCTCGTATTGAAAATTCCGAACTCTATTTAGTCTCTTATTGAAAGAATGTTGCAATTTTTTATTCCAAATTGAAGTTTGTAACTTTACAAATAAATAATTTTAATCAAGAAACCTTTAATAAGTTTTAATCTGAAAAAACTGTGTTAAAACGAATATTTGCGTAATAAAATATAAAATATAAGTTTCCTTCACAAACTTTACTATATATATGAAATAGCAGAAACGTTATTCGGATTTGTGCTTAGAATTAAAACCTTGGTTGAAAAAGTATTCTTTTATTTGAATTAAATATCTGAAAATATTCTATTTAGTTCGTCTTAGTAAACAGAAAATAATAAAGATTAACTAATTAAAAATATTTTCTTAGTAAAATTCAATTTGGAAGAATTTGTTTGTCCAACTTTTATTGGGAAAGATAATTCTCCTTACAGAATTGGGAAAGTATGGAATAGGTTCATTTTATTATAAGTTATATTATACTAGGACATTGCAGTAATAATTGAATTGAATTATTACATTTTAGCAATAACATAATGAAGTAAAAGTAGTAAAGATCTACCATTTTACATACATATTAAAAGAAAATAAAAAAGACGATTTGCTTAATTAATGGAACATACTAGAAATTAAAAATATTGAAGAATGCAAAGAGAAAATTATTTCTACTATAAAAACTAAGAGGTATTATTATTATTATTGTATTTTTTAAATGTATGCATGAGCTCTTATCTCTTCTTTATTTGTGAACCTTTTATAGTTTGCAGTTTGTCTTCACCATGTTCTTGATGCAGTATAGCCAAACATGGCTCATACACCAAAAAAAAAAAAAAAAAAACTACAACTAACTGTAATCCTATAGCTAATGTCTAAATTTTTAAATTCTAGACAGGCATCTAAGTGTAGAAATACTTTATATAGGACATAAAAAACGACATTTTATGTTATTTGAATCAATAAATTTTCTCCAGAAAAGTTTACGAGATACAACAATTTCCAAGGTCCTACCGGTCATATTTTGTAAAATATTCATAAATCTATAATTAT
>JAPMOQ010046650.1:127426-150537 GCA_026543055.1 Argiope trifasciata
AATTAAAATTCTTAAATATATTTTATCGTAGTTTTTGAGTTCTAGGGACTATGATTGGGCAAGATCTTCAGATTAATTTTCCTAAACTTGTATCATGAGAACTATTGCAATAAGCAATATTCCTATAGGAATCTACTTCGTTGCTTTTTTTATTTCTTTCCTTTCATTTTTGTTAAACTTTCCTTTTCCTTTTTTTTTTTTTTGTCTTTTCGTTTATTTTATATTCACTTTCATTATTAATTCATAAATTAAAGTTATTCGTTAACACAACATTTCTGTAATTCTAGGTAAGCGAATGGTATAATAAAAATACTTAAACATTTCTTAACATAATAAGTTTTAAACTTTTACGAAACGTTTTTCCTAACTTTATTGCACTTAAGGTTTGCGAATTGACTAAAACTACTGTTTCGTCAAAGTGATAAAAATGGCGCACGTATCAGATTGGTATTCCAACATCATTTCCTTCCAGATCAAAGTGACTTGACACTTCTCAACGCGTGAATAATTGACCTTCTTCCGTGAAGCCTCTTCCCTCGTTTCGGGCTAAAATATTCATAGAAGTACCCCGAAATCTGCATAAAAAAGCATTTTCTAGCCTTTACAAACCGCACACGAATGTACTTGCTTGTTTACTTGTTGTAAACTAGTAGGAACACGAAAGTGACTTAAAGAAATGACTTCCTTTCGTGTATAAAAAAGTAGGAAAATTTATCTGAAAAGAAGTTTAGAGTGTTCAAGAGGCTAAGTTAAAGCCGTCATAAAGTTTTCGCTCGTCTTTTCTGAAATCCATCGAAGTTCGAGTTAGAAAAGCTTCAATAACAACGAAAATTATCGTCTGTATATTCTAATTTTATATGGAAGTTCAATATTTAGGATTTTAGTATTTAATTCTTTCCCTTAATGCTTATCGCTGTTTCTCACTTTTGTAAAAGAACTTAGTTAATTCATTTGAAGAGGGTTTTATTTTATTGTAAATTCTGAAAAAGAAAAATCTTTAATTGATATTTCGGTATGTTAAACTAATATAAAGAATGAATGTAGTACATTGATACAAAAAATACTTTTGTCCAGTAAAAAACGTTTTTAAGAAAAATTTGAATCTTAATATACATATATTAATATTAGAATGTTGTTCGATTCTATAGTACATTTTTATTTTTATTAATTAAGTAATACTTATCTTTTAATATACTTGATTGCAGGTAAAGCTGGTATATAACGGTGCTTAACTTCTGTTGCAACATCTTTTTTAGAGTATAAATTTAATCTTTAATTTATTGATTTTGCATGTAGAGCTAAAATACATTTCTACTAATAATGTAGATGTATGCGTTGGGGGAGATGTGCATTTTACAGATAAGACTGTTTGACTTAGAATTACCAAACTTGGCACATATTTCATGCGAACACTGAAAATATACACTACAGAGGGATTATTTGAATTTGAATTTGCTAAAAATTGGTAAAATTTTTTACATTTCAATCATGATAAACAGGAAAGTTTATTTTAAATTGCAATTTGTTAAAAATTAATAAAATTTTTAACATTTTATTCATCATAACTTCTAAAAATAATATAACAAATATAAATTTTTAGATTATAAGAAATTTCAAAATTATTTTTTACCTTATAATTTTGGCAATTTTTAAATCCATTTTTTAAAACATTCAAAATTATTTGTAATACTGCAAATTATATTCAAAAAATAATTTTTTGAAAGGAAATTCAAACCATTTTCATTGTGGTTATTATTTTTTCTTGGCTTTTACCCTATTTTTGATTATCAGAATAAAAAATTCGTTCTTTTTTTTTTTTTTTTTTCAAAATGAATATGTTTCAGTTGTTTTAAAACACTGATTTTCTTTTCCTTAATATAATGTTCGTACAAAGGTACAAATAGAAAAATGAATAGCATATTGAACAGAAAGATACATGGCTTCTAAATATGAGTTGCATTATAAAAATTTGAAATTTATTAGAAATTTGGTGTGAAAATCTTTGAAACTAGGTTATATAAGATATGTAATTAAAATTTTTAGCAGCTATTCATTATAGTGAATCGGCTGGTTGCTACTGGTGATTAGTCTATAATCCAATGCATTTTAGAACTTCTATCTGATTCCAGGAGAAATTTGCTCGGAAATGTGACTTTTTGCAACACCTTCACGAAGAGTTGTTTTTCTTATCTCTTAATAATAACTCATATTTTAGGTAAATGCACGCTCATGAGGAGAGGGGGGGGACTGCCCCAAAACTTTTACAACTTGTTCTCCTATAAATCACCCCCTTACGCCACTTAACTTTGTGAACTTTGAGTAAAGTTGCGAATGCGTTGTATTGCACTGGTGAACAATCAGTTTCCGGTCTCCTGGCTTAAGGATAGGGCGTCTTCATCATCTGGACGTCCCGGGTTCGAGTCCTGGTTCGGGCATGGCTGTCTTTCCTTTGCGTTCTATGCTTAAATGAGCCCTCGTGTAAAAAGGGGTTGTGAAAGCGGTGTAGGTGTGTCATCTTCATTTGTGCTAATAGTTAGACTTCTGCCTCCGCGTGCTTAGGGATCTTTACCCTCAGAAGCTACTGTACCCCCTTTCCGTGTTAACACGGATGTCATCATCAACAATACAATACTGATTAATCTAGCCTTTTACTGAATCTATTACCCAAATATGTATATTGAACACCTTTCTACTGATCGACTGTAGCTAAAATTTGACGGAACTACAGTTGTAGCCACAAAATCATAATACCAATTTCCTTTATTTATATGTATAAATGTGCATGCGAATGTATAGGCAGATGTATAGGCATTTGACACATTTGCTTCAATATTTGATAAAAATCTACAATTTATATGTTAGATCCGTGTGCCAAAAACTGTGTTAGAAAAATCTAATCACAGGTCTTCATGTTTTGTTGTTATTGAGTACATATGTATTCAAACAGCCAGTTAAATAGATTTTCTCAGAAAAATGTTGTACAAAATTTGCCATCTATAAATTCTGCCTTATTAGCAAGAATATTAACTACATTGTATTTCAAACAATAGTGTGGGAGAGAAAAGTCGATCGCCATATTCCATCTTTACATATCTTATACTATAATACGAGGAATGGTTGTCAAGTCGAAAATCGCCCCAGAATTAATAAACTCCGGTAAACTTGGGGGTCTGGGGTTTTTGGCCACGAGGAATCGATTGGCACCGGTTTTGAAGCGCTACGGTTGAGCAGTTTGGAGTTACAGATAGGATATTTTCAAACTTTATTAGTTCGCCATAATGGCTACTTAAATTTTCAAGTGGTAACGTGTTGCCATCTATAGCCAAAATGCCATCTATATCAATATTCATATATATATTTTTTTCATTTCATGCAGACACGTGATGAAAATTGCATTTTTATATGTTTAATGCGCAATAATAATTTATTTTTTTAAATTTGAGTTTTTGTCAATCTGATGGCAACATATTAATAAGATAATTTTTTCCCTTTTACTCGTAACGCATGCTATGTATAAACACGATTATTTTTAAATCACAAAATTAAGGTAAAACAAATATAAAAGAAAAAAATAAGGATAACTTTGATATTTTTTCTAAATTTTCTTTTAAAAAAGTACGATTCTAATTCCACTGCTTTTTATTAAGAGAAATTTGTTAATGAAATTTTGAATTTAGCACTCGTTCGTTAACTAAAAAGATTCGCTCTTTTTGATTCGTTCAAAATTACAATTTCCAAATATTCAAATTTCCAAAAAAACATTTATGGAACTGATTTCGATTTCAAATCACCGTCAACAAAGTCAGACATTTCAACATTCATCAGATTTTAAGCCACATTTTCAACATGCAGAACGCACCTCTACATGAAATTCTTTAAGGAGCCGGAATTTTGGAACAACAAGCGATCAACTCAATTCTACCCGCAAATGGACAACTAGAAGATACCGTCATTGTCAGAATGCTTCTCCATTACGCCGAACAAGCTTACCCGACCGTCAAAGTTGCCGTACTTCACCCTGAATTTGTCGCACGCTTCTACGTTACAACCGCGGATGACGCTTATGAAGGACTGGCTCTTCTCAACGATATCAGCGACCAGAACAAGGCTTCCAACTATCTATACGGCGTTCAACAAGGATTCGACGTGCTACTCATTCCCATTCACAAGAGAGCTCAAATGGATAGAGGCGAGCACTGGAAGCTAGGAATTTACGAAGCAAGCTATGGAGAACGTCAACTATTAGTCTGCGATCCAGTCGACAACCCGCTGCCCATCGATGCTGTTTTGAGAAAAATACTGCGACACGTTTTGAATACCGTTGTTATGAATGAAAAGCTGAAAGGATGCATCGTGCAACCTCGCAACGCTTACAACCACCAAGATGACGCGTCTTCCTGCGGAGTTTACATCGTCTTTTATGCTCGACATTACCTCTCTCATCGACGCCTTTTCCGGGACAAGAATTTTCAAGAAGCAAATGAACGGAAGCAAATTTACAAATTCGTTGTGAACAGTGACCAATTGAACATGTCGGGACCATCTGAAGCCGCATCTTTCACATCTTCGACCAACATGCAGGCTTTGAATATCCAAGACCCGATGATAACGCCATTGCGCCCGACAAGAGCAGTCAAGCAGGGTAGAAAGGAACGAATCTCGGATATATTGATGGAACGTAATGCATCTCAACGAGAAAAATACCGCGATTATGCAAGACGCAGACGAAAAAACGAAACAATGAGGGGCCGCAACATTCGCCTAGAGGAACAACGCCGCCTTAATTCAAGACTCCGTAGAGCTGCGAAATCTCGGCCTGTGTCAACCTACAAAAATGCTGCAACTTCCGACGTGGAATACCAAAGTCTTGGTCCATTTGACGTCGCTTGCATCCACGATGGCGCTTTGCATTTCCCAGAAGAAAGAGTGAAGAACAAAATACACGTAGATTCATTTGGCGACTGCTGCTTACATGGAAGAATCAAACTATTTCCAAACAAACTAGCGCTTCTATTTGCACGACAACACCGCCTATCGGAAGAATTCCACAGAAGGATCCGCAACATCGACGCCTGCTTTGCACTTGCCTCATTCAAAGTCGACGACGACAGAACCGTCAATCAACATGGAATCTACGCGTTTATCGCCGGCGGTCAAGTCCATAACAAGATCAACCTGGCAACGCGCCCGACTCAAGACCCGCAAGGTGGATTTGAACAGCCGAAGTTTGCCCAAATGTACTTCATGGACCCGGACGAGACTACAGCTGCGCGATCTGAGCTCAACCGAGAGTTAAGCCAAGAACTATTGCAACTACTCGAGGAGATCATGCGCCTTAACAACCCGTTCGCCCAATCGTTTATGATGATGAGAGAAGTGATCGAAGAAACCAATCAACGCGCAATCGCAGCCGGAGTACAACCACCCGATGTCCACCTCGTCTTTACAAACCGTGAAGGCGACGATCCTCGACGATTCAACGCACCAGTTGTAAACGAAATAGCCGCAGTCTTGACTCTCAACGCCGATCAAAGCATCCCAGAGAATGAAATGGTCATGCGAGAACGCGGAAAAAAAATCACGCAGCTAAGCAACATCGATGGTCGCGTCGAGCCTTTTACCTACCCGCTTTTCTACCCGAGAGGAACATTTGGATTCTATGTTGGAATGCCGCTGCACACGCCTTATCCATCAACAAATCATGTTACACGCGCAGAATTAGCCTGTTACCGACTCGCCTACCGTCCGAAATATGCCAAGCCACGCCCGATCCATTGCACAAATGCAGGAATAGATCAACGATTGGTCGAGTTTAATGCACTTCACTTTGGCAGAAGCTTACTCCAGCAATACGTGGTCGACGCCTACATTCGCGTCGAAAGAGATCGCATACAGTGGATAAAGAGCCATCAGCGTGAAATTCAAGCCGAGAAATACGCCGGAGTTCACAACATGCTCAGAAGCTTGGCTGCGCAAAAAGATGCTGCAATTGGCGAAACAACCATCCTACCGTCCTCTTTTCCCGGATCAACGCGCTGGTACACCGAGAATTTCGAAGACTCCATGGCATTAGTGCGAAGATTTGGATCGCCCGAATTTTTTATCACCGTTACCTGCAATCCGCAGTGGCCAGAACTCCTGTCAGCGATACGCAATGAATTCAACGCCGCAATTCCGGATAGCCTTTTGGCTCTAACCCGTCCAGACATCGTTGCAAGAGTCGCACGTCTCAAATTCAGCCAAATCGTCGAAGACATCATGACGCATCAAATCTTTGGAAGAGCATCCGCGTACGTCTTCACCATTGTGTTCCAAAAGCGAGGTTTACCGCATATGCACCTATTAGTGATTATGTCGCCAGCGGACGAGATTCACAGCGCTGACCAACTTGACGATTTTAACTCGGCGGAAATTCCAGAAGATGATCCGGAACTCAAGGAACTGATCTCGAAATGGATGATCCATAACCCGTGTGGTGATATGAACCCAAGCGCTCCGTGCATGGTCAGCAAACATGGAAGAGACCAGTGCAGATGGGGATTTCCAATGGAACATCAAGACATGACATCGCTGGTGGACGATGAAAAGCCGAGGTATCGCCGACGCTACAATCCATTGATGGATCCAATGAACCCAGAATTCTCGCATGAGCAAGCCATCTACAGGAAAGACTGCAACGGCCAGCGCGTCACCACAGACAACCGCCACGTAGTCCCGTACAACGCCTAACTGCTCAAGAAGTATCAATGCCACATCAATGTCAAATTCGTCGGCAGCATCGGACCGGTGAAATACCTCTACAAGTACATCTACAAGGGCCATGATTGTGCTACGATAAAAACCGTCGAAAACCAGCAGACGATCATCTACAACGAGCGGGAGAAGTACGTGGAAGCTCGCTATATCTCACCAGTTGAAGCATGTTGGCGCCTATTCAATGATTTCGAGATCCAAGCGAAAAGCCACACCGTCGTTCGACTTGACATTCACCTACCCGGACAAGATGGCGTTAACTTGGACCAAACGCCAGTTGACCTTGCCGATATTGGACAGAAGGGATCGACCTTAAGGGCTTACTTCCGCCATAACACCGCGCTGAAAGAAGACGAAGCGAACGGAAAGGCAGTCACCTACCACTATTACTATGAAATGCCGGAGCACTACCGATGGATTGGCCAGACGAGCACTTGGCAGAAGAACGTGAATGCTTGCAGCAGAATTGGTCGCGTACATCCAGTCAACTTCGTTTCCCATCCAGAACTTTTCTTTCTGCGCACGCTTTTGTTCCACGTCAAAGAACCAACGAACTTCAGAGACCTCTACATTATCGACGGTGTCCAGCACGCAACCTACAAGCAAGCCTGTCTAGCCAGAGGCCTCACATACGACGACCAACAGTACGTAGAAGGACTCCGCGAATCTGCTTCATCGAAAATGCCAAGTGTTATGCGCATACTCTTCGCTCAAATCCTGATACTTGGTGCGCCAGAAAACCCGAAGAGATTATGGGAACTGTTTAAAGAGGACCTCGCGGAAGATTTCATTCGAGAAGCAAGACGCACTGGTGGTTCCATAGAAGAAGCGATAAAGCGTGCCTACCGAATCATCGCGCATAAACTGAACACCGAAGCTACCGAAGGCCGCAACTTCCGATACTGGGTGCAGACACATGGCATGGAAGACATCGACAACTATGAGC
Source organism: Argiope trifasciata (assembly GCA_026543055.1). NCBI lineage: Eukaryota > Metazoa > Arthropoda > Arachnida > Araneae > Araneidae > Argiope > Argiope trifasciata. The sequence continues at coordinate 135,126 of JAPMOQ010046650.1, forward strand.
AAGATTTGGAACACTATATGATCGACGTCGACGAATCAACAGCAATCGGAGACCGCATGTACCAGAAACTCAACGCAAAGCAGCGTGAAATCGTCGACACCATAATCCAAGCACTTGAAGACCCGACTCCTGCTGCGAAATGCTTCTTCATAGATGGACCAGGAGGAACCGGGAAGACATTCGTCTACAGCACGAGGTATCGCATCGTTACCGGAAGGCTTAAGAAAGTGAAATGCATGGCTTACACCGGGATAGCAGCGATTCTTCTACCGAGTGGTCAAACAACGCACCGAACCTTTGGCTTGAAAGTCCCGCTTACATCCGACTCAAGATCCTCCATCAAACCAGGATCACCGAAGGCGAACGCACTCAAAGAAGCCCACATGTATCTGATGGACGAAGCTCCGATGATGTCAAAATACGGCTTGCACAACATCGACGAACTCCTACGCGCGATTTGCAACAACATTCCGTTTGGAGGCAAAGTCATGGTGCTTGGTGGCGACTTCCGACAGTGCTGTCCAGTTCAACAACGTGCCAACAAAAGCGAAATACTCGACCTTTTGATCAAGAGAAGCCATCTGTGGCAACACTTCAAGACTTATTCGCTCGAAAAGAACATGCGCGCTGATCCCGAAGAAGAAGAATTCGCGAAATACCTGCTAAAGCTCGGCGACGGGGAACTTGAAGTGAATGAACTCGGCGAAATAGAAGTCCCAGAAGAAATTCGCTCTGGTGGTAACCTCATCGATGAAATCTTCGGACCATGCCTCAGAAGTGGGAACTACGAAGCAATGAAGAATCGCGCTATTCTTGCACCATTGAACGACGATAAGGAAAAGATCAACGAGCAGATTATCGCTATGCTTCCAGGCGAAGAGAAGACATACACAAGTTTCGACTCGGTAAAGGATCAACATGAAGGGGGAATTCAATTCGCGCTTGAATTCCTGAACTCGATCAACATCGCCGACTTGCCTCCACACAATCTGAAGCTCAAGAAGAACGCCATCATCATGCTTCTCCGAAACTTGGACGTCTCTGAAGGAATGTGCAACGGAACACGATTGATTTTCACCGAACTTTGCAACAACATCATCAAGGCTAAGATCATCACCGGTGAACACACAGGCCGACAAGTACACCTTCCAAGGATCACGCTCGACTCCAGCACAAATCACAGCAAGGCGCAACTATGCAACGGCACCAATTCCCAGTTACTCCAGCATTCGCCATTACGATACACAAGTCACAAGGCCAAACATTCGAATTCGTCGGCGTGCTTCTCCTCACGACGGTCTTCGTGCACGGAATGCTCTACGTCGCGTTTTCAAGAGTCAAGCGTCAAAATGCGTTGAAGGTCCTGCTGCCTCCTGAGAATCCAACCCACACCCGAAACGTCGTATGGAAAGAAGTCCTGAACAAGAGAAACTCACCAGCCGCACCTGCCTCTCCGACAAGAAACTACCTGGACAACATGGAAGACTTCGCAATCGATGATTAATGTTTATTATGTTTATGCTGTTATAGGTTTATAATATGTTTCTTATGTATGTATATATGTTTGGTTTTTCTAAATAAATTTGTCAAAAATATTGAACTTCAACACACTTCAATCTTTACACTGCTCACTTTGTACCATTTCTTTAATTGTATAATTTTTTGTTATCAATTACATTTTATTTCCTATGACTTTTCAAACTTTACCTTAGTATGGAATAGTTCCCTTTCCAAACTCTAACTTTGTTTAGAATAGTTTACAATGGTGCACTTTGACCGGTTATCTTTTCACCAATGGTTTCACAAATTTTCTTATGGCATGTATTGTTTTGATAAATCACAATTGAAAATTTAAATATTCGAGTTAGCTTCGATACCTGTTTTCTCCGAGCGGAGCTCGGTCACCCGCTGGTATAAATGAAATCAAATCAAAATGTATCAACGTGAGTAGTCTTTATAATATTTTCTCCTAAACTTTCTAATGACAGTTATAATTGTGGAATGCAGTTAATACACAATAATCAGAATAGCAAATATGCAGTTGGGAAGCTGTTTTTCCAACTGAAATTTCAAATAAATATATAATTGAAAGCATTAAATCACAGCTTAAATTATATATATTTAAATTTCGACATTTTTAAAATGACAAGTTGCATGGAAAAGCACAGAACGAAGGATGGTAAAACCCTTGACAGATTTGGCTCCAAATTCGATGCTTATTTATACTTTACGTGTTAAATCTCTGTGCCAGGTTTTATCCATCTAGTTTTCTTCATTTCGTTACTGGACAGCAAATCAGGCATATTTCTTCTGAATTCATTTATCCACTCTTTGAAAGAAAGGAATAAATATAATGTAAAGATCATGTATCATATTTCATCCATATATCTTAAAGCAATTTTTAGTCATATTTTTCATAGATATATTGACAAATATTATTCCAAAAATGCGTTTTGGGGTCTCTGAGAGATATGAAAAATTCTCATTTGATAAAATCTTGTGTTTTAATTTTTTGAAAATTAAAATATTTAATCGATATTACTTATGCTGATTAATAAATATTGTGGAAAATATGATTAAAAAGTTATTTTGAATTTTAAATTTTAATAAAATTAATTAATAAAGTAAAGTATTCTTTATTAACAGTTTCTTACTTAACAAATATTTGCATCAAATCAAAACAATTATTATTTTTTAAGTATTATTACTTTTATTAATTACAAATTCATAAAAAAGCAAAAACTATGTATTATCACGAAATATTTTCTCTGTGATGCCATTAGGCAATTTATATATTTCACCATTCTATAGTATACAAACTGCTACTGCTTATTGGACACCAACTATTCCCCTAGTAGTATTGTCCAGTATTCTAATATTTATAATTAATTGCATGATATCCCTCATAATTTATTGTGAAATTTACGTTTTTATACGTTCTGTTATTTTGGCAAGTGTTTTTTTAGAATTACCTTTCTGAAAACATAAATAAAATTATTTAAGGCTTTATTTCTGATATAAAAAACTTATAACGCGGGAGTTATAGCCTTAAACTATTTTTATAATGTAAGCATTATTTGACATATGGTCATTTACGAATATACATACGAAAGCACGCACTATTTCATAAAATTCATTATACTGAATCCATTTCAATTCCAACAACATGTAATTATTTTTCAGAATACAATATAATTTTAAAATTATTATTCATATTTAAAATTATTCAACTTCAATAACACTCACATTCAAGTAATATTATTCAAATAATTTTGTGATGTTTTAAAACTATTAATTGAAAATGGTGCCAAGTTATAAATATATCTTAAAATACGTCTTCTTTATTACATAGCTTGTTTGGTTCGCAACTGTAACTGGATGCTTATAAGAAGAACTTATTGATTCAGAATACAGAAAAAGAAATGAATAATAAATTTGACTTCAAAATTGAACTTGTATGTCAATAATTTTTCAATAATATGTTCTTGGTAATTTTTTCAAATATTAATTTATTCTGATTCGGTTCCTATGAATTCATCTCCCGAAAATGTTATTTTATAAAATATATCTGTAATAGAATAAAATTATATTTTTATTTTAAAAACTTTCACATAATGACGTGTGGCATGCAATCCATAGAATTATGAATAATTTATCTTCTGCTATAATATTAATCCATTTTCATAATTTAAATCGAAAACTCACATATAAATTTAATTTTCCTGAACAAGAAAAGCTAAATGTAATTTAGAGAAAAGCTTTTTATGTTAATTTCAGACATTGAACATCATTACATTCTTACACATCAATAATAATAAAATATCACGAATCATTAAAATATTTTCTTCATAAAAAATTCCAGGCGATTTCCATTATCCAGACGATATTTTTAGTAATAATCAATCTATTAAATAAAAAAATCTCAAAAATGAATTTACTGATAAAATTTAGTCAAACGATTTTTTTACTGTAGAAGAAGCAATAACTAATCTGTTAAATTTATTCCATATTTTCACTCAAATGATTGCAAGACTTGTAAAACTCTTAAATAATGCGAATAAAATCATCTGTAAAAGAAGTAAGTTAACCAGAAATGCATTACTTATTTAAAATGTTAAACTTACTCAGCTGTCTTTTCAATTTGAAATCGATCATTCTTTTTCAAAAATGTAAAAGAAAACTGCAAAAGAGTAATCATTTCTTAATCATAAGAGAATTAAGTTATCAGGTAGGAATATATTGATTTCTCAGTTATTACTCGAATAAATTCTTTAAGGATTATTCCCATTTTAGTCATCTCTTATTAATCGCAATTTATTTTTTTAACTTTGAAAAAAAGGAATCATAGCTGTGTTAAGAGATTCTATACAGCGTTCAGTTGTGCATCTTTAGATTAAATATGTAAATTACATATTTTCGAAAGTTTGTAAGACTTGTTTATTTCAGCTCGTAGATTTGTGAGATTTTTATAGCATGTTAAAAGTCTTGTATTTGTAAATTCCCCTGTGTCTCAGACCACTTAATGGTAAAATTCTTGTAAATTATAGACTTAACTAAATTAAGTAGCCTATTTAGGATGACAGAATTTTTTCCATTTTTACTAATTGGCATTTGTTGAATTCGGAAGAATTCATTACTGTATATACAGTGGTACAAAAAATTGAGAGTACACTTTACTTTTACTTGATAAATCCGACTTCCAATATAAATAACAGATTACCAAGAAGTGCAAACATGTTTTTATTTTTACATATAGCAAATGATTTAATATAGAGTAAAAATAAAGATAAATCAACGAAAAACTTCTAAACTGAAAAATTTTCGGAAGCATTTTAAATAAACATGCTCAGAATTTTTTCTTAAAAAACTGAGAGTACACCTATGAAATTTCGGCAATATTTATCATAGAAATAAAGTGCAACAGCTAAATTGTATGTCTTTTGTCTCATATAAGGACGTCTAAAAGTCATGGTTACTATTTATTAGACCAATTTTTGGTGGTATCTGAAGATATTTTACTCTATTTTTCTTGCAACACTTATTTTAAATGGATTTTGTTTATAATTTTGTGGTTTTGAATCACTTTTTTGAATAATCCCTACAATATAGAATAATATTTAATGGCATAGATGTCGAGGTACTATGTTGATGTGTGTAATTGCTATTTACAATGAAAAATACACCTTTTTTGGATGTAATGTGTATTCTTTTTGAGGTCGTTGTCCTACTGGAAAATGGAATTTCCATCTAAATTCTAATTTTTACCACTCTCTTTTAGATTGCTGCGACCATATGGTTCATTCAACTTGCTACAGATACTTTTCAAATCATAGACACAAGTGCAAGTCCTGTAACTGTGCAAAATGCCATTAGATAATCTGGTATAAAAGTCGCATTTTTAGAAAGAAGCTTGCAAATTCTAGAAAAGCATTTGAAGTTTGCAAACACTCATCAAGTGAAGACCAATAACTTTTGAAAGAAAGTTAATCATATTTTTCGCGGTTACAGCCATCTCATTGTACGGCGAAAGCCTAATACTGCTTTGAATGCAAAAAATTTACGTTTACAGTTAAACATGATAATGACTCCTTCATGATTTGAGGTTGCATTGCTTCATTCGAGGTAGGAAATTTAATTCTTATAAATGGCATTATAAACCATATGGTTTACTTGGATATACTACGCAACCATCTAAAGGAAAGTGCTGAAAATTTGGTTTTAGATGGAAATTTCCTTTTCCAGTAGAACAATGACCCCAAACAAAATGTTCATATCATCAAAACGTCGAGTCTTTTTCATTATGATCAGAAGTTACAATGAAAAAGATTATATTACCACAGTCCCCCGACATCGATGCCATTGCATATTACCATATATTGGGGGCCATACTCGAAAAAGGGATTCAAAAACACAAAGTTAGAAACAAAATGCATTAATAAGAAGAATACAGTAAAATATATTCAGATACCAACAAAATATGCTCGAATTAAAACCATGACTTTTAGAGGCCATTATAAATGCTAAAAGACATGAAATTTAACAATGGCACTTTGTTTTTATGCGAAATATTACACAAATTTTCTTGGTGTATTCTCAATTTTTTGAGGCAAAATTCTGAGTATGTTTATTTAAAATGCATCTGAAATTTTTCAGTTTCGAAGATTTTTGTTGATTTTTCTTTATTTTTATTATAAATTAAACCATTTGTTATGTGTAAAAATTAAAACATATTAGCTCTTCTCGGTAATGTGTACTTATATTGGAAGTGGGATTTGTCAAATAAAAGTAAAGTGTAACCTCAATTTTTTGAGCCACTATATATGGAATGTTTACTTTAATCGGTACTCCGTAGATAATTTTTATACTGTTGTAAATGGATATATAATCCCATTTGGGAAAATGCTATAATTCGCTTAAGGAATTATATTTGGTGTGTTTATTGCCTCAGTCAATAATTCTTTTTTAGTATAATATTTATTAATTCATTCAATTAATATACTACTAAAAAGTATGAAATCTGCATAAATTATAAAAGTTTCCAATACGATTATTCATAACGAATAAACTATCCTTACCCTATTGACATATGAAACAAGAAAAAGTTCTACTTTTCTGTGAGAAAAATTGACAAGCAACTACAATTTGCGTTTCCTTACTTTAGACTCATCAGAAATCACCTTGCAGAATCTTTGTGAGTTAACTGATGAATCTTTTTCGAAATAAATTATCAAATAGTTTAAATTCCACTTAAAAACATTTAATGGGTTCATAGTTCCGCAAATGAGCGACCGTAAGAAAAGAAGCTCTCGACGGCGAAGACACGCTGTTCTCTGGACCAGAGCATGACTTGACATGAACATGACAAACTTGGGGATTTCCCCTTCAGTAGCACCACCTATCACCCCTCTACCCACCCAACTCACTGCTCGGGAGTTTTTTTCAGAGAAATTTCTCTGGCGCACCCTGTAGTATAAATAACTATAATGGAATATAATATAAATATATACAATGTATCTAAAAATTTCTATTTTAAATAATTGCCTGAAGTATGACAGCAGGTCCCATATGCAGAACCTGTTAGCTTACATGAATTATGCTTTTTTTTTTACTAAATAACGTTTTGCTAATTAACCAATTTTAATTTTTATCAATGCTTAATACAAAACGTTTAGTAGTATAATTCGCTGGCGAATATTAAAATTTTTCATTCATTCAAAGAAATTGCTAATTTTTTAAAAAGATTTCACGATCATTCACCTAACAAGTTATTAAATCTCTACAGTTGTCAAGATTCCATTTAGTAATACAAACTTACATGAATAAAGGAATAAACAAACACTTTCGGCAAGCCCTTGCTAATTAATGCAGGCGTATTGTTGTTTCTTGATTAACGATTCACACTCTGAGCGATTACAATATTTCACTCACCTTTTATGAATGAAGATCGATTTGTTCATCTGAAATTGCGTGCGAACATTCATTATGATGCAAAATTATAAACCACCTACAAACATCCCAGCTGATCTAAAATTCTCAGTTAATTAAATCTTTCTGTTCATTCTGGGGAGGTCTTTGCAACAGAGACAATTGCCGTCATGAATGGATAGATGTAGAGATAACCACCAGTCAGTTGGTATGAATTGAATTGAGCTCAAGACGATTATTTGAATTTTGCTAGATGTCGCCGAGGGTATTCATGATATTAAATTACGCATCCAGAGGCTTTATAGAGCGACTATGTCACGTGAAGTGTCGCTGTTATGTATTTCGATGAATCTTCCCGGTATTAAAATATTTGAATAATTTCTATTCATGAAATATTCCGAATGAGGGTTTTAGCGGTTTCATATTATCTATTATTGGAGTCATACTTAAATGTTGAACAAATTTCTATAGCATTAACATAATGATAATTGACTCAGGAGAGAGCGGATGATATTCAAACACTAGGAAATCAAGCTATGTGAAAGTGGTTAAAATGAGAATGCTGCGAGGTAGAAAACCATTCTTTTCTATTTAAAACTAGCTGGTACCCGGCGCGTTGCTGCAGCAGAAGAAATAATTTTGGAATTTAAAATGACTGCCTTGAATAATTAGGAATGATAGAAGGAATAATATTTCTTTTCATATCGGAAATGAATACATGGTTATATAAAGAAGAAGCGTAAATAATATTAATTCTATTTTTTGAAACTTTATTATTCAAGACTTAAGGGGTGACAATATTTTTTTTTTGTTTTTCCATCTTCAGTAGAAACAAATATGTGTAAGTAATAAGTATTCAAAATTTCATCGCAATCGGATGAGCAGTACGGCATCGCATACGAGACATACAGACAAACATTCATTTTTATTCATTTAGATTAGTTGGTACCCGACATTGCTTATACCAAAAGAAATAATATTAAGCGAAATCAATCAATAATTTTGCAATGTTTTATCGAAACAGGATGAATGGTATGACAGTATATAAAATAAGAAAAAACAAATATTTATTATTATTATTTTTGTTTTTGAGAATTGAATAGAAAGAATTGTTTTTTAATTTTTGCTAGCTCGTATATGAAATATATAGAAAGCACTATAATAGCCAAAAAAATTCGAATCCGTGATTTTGACAAATCTCCCTAATTGAAGTTTATGTATATATATATATATATAATGATAGTACAAAAATGCTTTTAATTAAGACAAAATTTACTATGTGTTTCTTAAAACATAACATCTCAATCAAATTTCGAATGTTCTCCATATCAAAAAACAATAAATAGCTTTGGAACAGTATCTGTAGCATGAAAATCACCAGCGCCAGAGAAAACAACCAATAACAGCAAATAAAGAAGAGAAAAACAACATTTCATTCTGTTTCAAAAATTTTGTACTTGATCTACTTCAACAACAATGACAATTTGCGTAAGGCGGATGGTGCCTAGAACCAAAGCACATGCCATGCCGAAAGGAATATTTTTCAAGCCTCTATTAGAAACACCACAGTTATTTCCTCTTTCCTTTCTATCTAGCATTGGGGATTTCTGTGCTATAGTTATAGTTCTAACTCCTATCGTACCATTCCAAAAAAAAATTTAGTGTTGCCATTTGAAAATTTTGAAATTTTGTATCTGTAAACGCAACTATTAACGTTTAACTGTTGTTTTTCGTATGATTCTTGATGTGCAAGCCTCAAAATACTTTGAAATAAAATTTTATTCCATTTTTGGGAATGTATGGTAATAACTGTGTTATCTATCAGGATTGTTTTTATAATCATTATGCATCATTATATAATACATATTATGATATAAAAGAGCAAAATCAATAAAAAAATTAGCGAGGAGAATTAAACCAGCATATGCAAATGTTTCATTCTATATTCAAGTTCTGTCCTTTAGTGATAAATGAGCTTTTAAACCAGCGTCACTATCGTATTCTGAACATTATTAAAGAAGAGAACATAAAATATAAACGAACGATGTTATTAATTAAGAATTCCGACATCCTAATCGACAGCTGTTGTGTAATGTATTGTATTACTTGCTAAACATAGCTACAAAGTAACAGCAACAAAAACTAAAAAAGAAACTATATTATTCAAAGTCGTTACAAAAAATAAATTCCCCGTTTCGGGAGTCCACCTCAAATGACGATAAATATACCAACAAATCAGCGTTATGCATCATTTGAAGAAGTAAGGGACAAATTCTCGCCGCGGTTACAAAGTGATTTATACCTATTCCTCTCCTGTTCTTCGACAGATGGGCGCGAAAGTGATAAAGAATTCAGCTTCCATTACAGATCCAAGCCTGCAGAAACAAACAAGCAAACAAAACAAAAAAAGAATATTGCTTCTTGCGGTGTGCAGAAAAGAAGAAAAATTCGGCTAATGCAATCCTCTTGATATTTTTCCATGAGTTTCGTGAAGAACGTGACAAGAAATATATCATTGCAAACGAAAAAAAAAATGTATTGTTGTTTTGTACTGTCTTTCGCATAATGATGTACGACGCTTGGGGATTTGAATAGGAGAGTTTAGTTTCGTAATCAATTTTTGAATCCAGATTTCTGGATATTTCATGCATTTTTGAAGTAGATTGTTTAGAATTTGTAATATTTTGAGGGTATAAAAAATGCAAAAAAAATGTTTGATAAAATTGTATGAAATAGTTTGTAAAGTTTCTATTTTTGCGCATTATTTCCCATTGTATTCTTATTGTACATATAATATTCCCACCGGGGGGGGGGGGCTCGAAATGAGGATGAGAAGTTTCCGGCATGATGGTTGGATCTCGCTTCCCTGGTGGGTAGATGAAAAGATGGGGATTTGACTGCTCCTATCGATGATGGGATGTATTCACTTAGTGTTGCAACGTGACCGTTGATGTCCCTTAGGATTCAACTACAGTTCCCGTCAGTGTTGCTCTTGCGACTGTCCAATCATTCAGTGTTTATTACGCAACGAAACCTTCGGACGAAACGGAGAGTCAGGGATATGATATGTACATATGACCTCATAACCTCATAATGTTTAAAAATTTTGAAGCAAATCGAAAATCAATCGATACTCTTCTGTTATGCACCGATGATCTTACTGGCAAACCATATATAAAAATATGTTTCTACTTTTAAAAATAAATTTTGAAAAACAACCTAAGATCACTGATTAATTGATTAGTCATTAAAACCTTTCAGCAAGCTGAAAGGTACAGATAGATTCCTTTACATTTAAGCTTCTATTTATCAGCATTAATTGTTGATGTTAGGAAGACTTAATTAGAGGTTGAAAATTAATTTCCAACTGAAAATTTCTAAGATATTGCAGTTATCTAAAACCTTTTAAGTACAAAAGGAGTTCGTCTTAAAAAGACGTTAATTTGGCTAGTTGGGTTTTCTTTCTATCTTCAATATTTAGAAAGTTATAGCGAAATGAAAATTTCACCCACACCTCACCTCCTTTCAGCTAGATAGGACATTTACGAACTGGCCTGAGATTTTTGCATTTCTAACAACATATTCTAAGCCATTTCAAATTCAAACAAAATTGATCAATTTATTCTGTTCACAAGATAATTCTAGATCCTTTGTTATATTTTGCCCATTTGCATCAGGTATTCTTCTTAACAGAATCTACCTGATTAAGGAGCGAAAACTGTTGTGAGGATATGAATTTGTAAAACTCAGTCTAATAATTGAGAAACAAGTTGTTTTTAAATCTCTGATTTCAATAAACTTAAAATATGACAAGAGTGTATAAAACAAAAAGGCCCTTTAAATCATTAATTGAAATCTAACTTTCATTAAGTATAATCAAGTTTCATAATCAATAAACAATGAAAAAGGATATATTTCACTGTCACTAATTGGAAGAAATAGTATCTAAAATCAAAATCAAATAATATTTTGTCCGATTTTGTGTTATAAGATAAAATCAACTAAATCTTTTACATTTATCCATTGTCTATTAAGTTTTATAAAAAAAAAAAAAGAATTAAATTTCGGATAAAGTGACTTTCAAAGCTTTATTATCAATTCTCTGTTCATTCCTTTATTGCTTAGATATTTTTGTTGCTTTTTATAATCCTCTACATTTGTATAAATGATGTCAATCATAAATGACATAAATCAACCCTATAACCCTGATTATCCTTATTCATTAGAGTTTGATAATATTCAAAATAATAAAAGTCAAACATTAATCTGCAGACAGTATCGGTTATTATAAGAAATTAAATACTTGATCTCATTAAGATCATAATCTTACTCATAGTGTGAGATTCTAATTAACCTTCGTGGGCCTGTATTCAGAGGTGGATTTTCAATTAGGCAGTCTAGACAGCTGCCGAGTGTCGCGTGGAGGAATGCAGAGGTTAGTGCTATAGGCAGATCAATAAAAAATGTCATTAACCTTATTAACAAATGAATTTGAGAAAAGTAAAATTCTATGAATGATAAAATATGGGACTATAATGATTGGTTAAGTTGATTTGTAAAACCCTTTGTTTTAAAAAAAATTTGAGCTATATAACTACTAAGTTATAAAATATTGTAATATCAATCATTCATTTACCTGATTGCGTAATATTTCACTTGATAAATTTTGTAATACAGCTTTGAGATATTGCATTTCGCACCATTCGTGCTAATAATGCACTTCTGAAAATTTACTATTATTTAACTATTAATTTAATTAAATTTTAAGAAACGATGATTTTAAAATTTGGAGAAATTGGTAAATAAATACAATTGTTTCTTCTAACACACTGATAAATTTGTACTTAAAAACGGTTTTTATTTCATTTGTTTCCTCTTACTTCTGCTTTATTTCGTTTTAGAGTGTAACATTTTTATAAAAAATGTAAATATAGAAATATTTCAGACATTTTAAAAAATTAAGATTATTACATTTATTATTTCGGTATCTATAAATTCTTTACCATGACTCCTTCAGTCTGTCGCCTAATATGCCCTTTGACTAGACCTTCTGTTTTGAATTGAAAGAAATCAAGGAAAAGTTCAAGGAGCTAAGACACCAGCTGCCTTTTTCGTGTTTTACTTTATATTGAATTTTTCTTAAACTACAACACTTTTTAATAAACGACATATAATCCTTGTCATCACTTTCCCGAATTTAAATTTGCTAAAGATAAGAAAATTCGAGCTATTCATTAAAAAAGATACTTAAATGAATTCCTGGCTTTCTGTTGTATCATCTGCTATCAGCGGAGCTCTCGTTACAGGCGACTTCAACCACTTGAAGTCCTTGTAATTCCACGCCAGGATGCCGGAATCCATTCGATTTGGACACAGCGGCTTTTTAATTCCTTATCAGTGTTTACAATCAGGAGTCGCTACTTGCTGATGCTTTTTCGTGTTCCGAGAAAACTGGAAGGACTTTTTTTTTGTTTTTAAATTACGGTTTGGGAGCATTGGCATTGAACAATATGTACGATTTTTTTGAGGGGGACATTAGTGAGATATCTCTAGACTAAATCGGGAGAGCTTTTCTTTCTTCATCATTTTTGTATTCTTTACACGCGACGCGTGTTTTCTTTATTAATGTTATTTGTTTATTTTGGCATCGAAGTGTAGTTCAGAAAATCGATTGCTCTTTTCCAAATCTCCTCATGTATTTTTTTTTTAATTTAGTTTAAAATTTATTACGGATCATCAAACGTGGACTTAAATCAGCATGCCAAATTTCATTAAAAATGCTCATATTTGCAGACACATGACCAGTTAACAAATATATAATATACTCATGCCTGCATTTAGTACTAGAATTTATGATAAATCTTTGCTCTTTGTTTTATTCTTTATCCATCTAACTTTTTGTTATTTTTGATATTCAGATGTTAGTCCCCTTTGGCAATCAGCCGATCCTCCGATGATAATGGGTATGTTTAATTTCAGTTCAGTCATTTAGATTAAAATGTATATCTCCATTAAAATGTAAGACATTATAGCAGTGTCTTAGATATGTTATGTTCATTGTTCATACAGATTATTCATATGAAACCATTTTCATACAATCATAGCACTGTTATAACCCTTCCATCCCTTAATTTATTTATTTAATGGTGTCGTAATTTCACTTTTTTATTTTTCCTGTAAATTTCATAGGTGTTAAATACGATCTTTCTTTAGTTTTTCCCAATGGCAGATAATCACGCTATTAAATATTCGATAAAGCGATCAAAATTATTTCGATTGTATTCTTAACAATGTAAATGTCGTTGTGAATTATACCTAAACATATATTAGATATAGACGGTTTGTATAAAATTTGCATCTCATTTTGATTAAGGATATTTTCACTTTGAAATTTTTCCCATTAGTTCAGATACGTGACATACTTTGTATATCCTCCCTTGTAACAAGACTATCAGCTTGTATTAAATTTTTAACTTTTATGATAAGTTTAAAAGTTTCACCATCACATTTCCATGAAGATTCCAAAAAGCAAAGAAGACAAATATGTAAAGGTTTATTTTTTTAGTGTTTTTAAAAACTGATAAACATGTTTTAAATTGATTGTACACACATTTTGAGAGCAATTCTTTGTACAAATTAAAAAATATTTTTTTATTTTACTCGCTACACAATCAGTCTCAGCTTTTCTAATATTTAGAATATAAAGAAGGTCAAAATTTTTCAGGATTCACAGTAAATAATCACCTGAAAATTTTCTTTATCAGTTTTAAAATGTGATCCCCAGCTACGAAAAAAAATTATCTTATTTTCGTTTCTAACTTTATGTGCTACAATCTGCAATTGGCAGCCATTTGGTTTCATCTATAGTTAATCAGAATTTCAGTTAAATATTTTTACAACCAATTTAATGGGGGTTTTCTTCAGAATTTCAAATTGTGATAGAACTATGCTATTTCAAAAATTAAAAAAATTTCCTACATTATTTTATTTATTTTGTTATGCAATTTCCCCAGTTTTCTGTAAATATCTTTGTATATTTAATACTATAATATTAAAGAGCAGCAATGCTTAAAAATTGGCGAACATAAATAATTTCTCACTATTGCACAATTTAGAACTTAAATATTAGTTGCAACAATTTTTATTAAAAGCCATGCCTTATTTTGAAACCACCATGACGTGGAAAAATATACTTAAACTTTATATTTTAAATATCAACAACGAAACAAAAGAAGGGTGGCGTAATAGAAATGAATGAAAATGATCTGAATTTCATTTCAACTGCGAAATATGTTGTTCTAAATAAGATAATACTATTTTTTAAATTTATTAAAAATTTTAAAAAATTATACTACAAAAACTTGATATCATTGAAACAATATTTTATGGATTTTAAGAAACGCTAAAATTATATTTATACTACAATAATTTCGGATATTATTATGGAAAATAATTCCAGACTTTGGCTTAATTTTTAAGTAATTTAAATTTTAAAAAACTTCATTCATAAAAAACTTCATCTTCTTCACTTAAAACATTCATTCTAAGATTCCTGGACATTTCTTTCCTCCAAGATATTGAATTTTATATTTGTTGACAAACGATTTGATCTGTAGAAACTCAAAATGCAAACACACAAATTCATCTTTATTATTAGTACAGTTTTTAAGGAGAAGTATTAAACTCTTTCTAATATTTTTAATTGTCTTCTTCGCTAAATTTCCATTACATATGAGGCTAGTTTTATGCAATTCGTATTTGATAACTGAATTTAAATGATTGCTCAAAATAACTATTCAAAGTATTCTTCATGTATAATTAACATATTTCTTTTTTATTGAAAAATTAGAAGTTATCAAACTTTTTTGTTCGTCTCATTTTCTATTGATTTAAAAATGAGTAAAAAAATATTAAAGCTGTATTGAGAAAAGTAAAATATAGCGTTATGATGAAAGCAAGGATAATAAATATTAAATTCGGATTCATG
>JAPMOQ010046650.1:150547-180813 GCA_026543055.1 Argiope trifasciata
ATTTCATGGTTATTCATCAATTATTCAAAACTTGCATCGATAATATTGGGTATTCAGATCAATTTTAATCGAACTTCACGAATATAGAATATCACTATCACCGAATAAAATATTTAATGTTATTAGAGAAACATAGCATTACCTCAATCAACACTTCAGCAATGCTGTTGTTGGGATTTTTAATCCGAGATGGTATAGCTACGCTATATCACCTCCATGAAATCTAAAATGTGCTAAAATAATAGCGGATCCTTTAGAATCTCAAAATTAGAATGTAAACATATCAGAATATGATTGGGGGAGGCTTGATCTGCCTTGCACCAAGGGCATTCAGCAAAAATCCTCCGAAGAGAACCGTTTTTGTTTCCTAGAGATATCCAGACGTGACACCAATCGAGACTCTTACGAAAGTACCAAGGGTCAGCAGCTGGGGCTTAGAGTTGCATCACCATGAAATATATCAACTGAGGCTGTCTTATCCGCTATCCTTATCGATAGCTATCTGCCATCTCATTACTATTTATACCAATATGTGAGGGGACCCACAGAAAGTGAGTAGTGTGCTCCGCGGAGAACCTGAAATTAGTTCTAGGATATTCCTGCTAATTTTGTACATTCGTCCAATGAGAAAGGTGTTATAGAGAAGCACAACTGACCATTAAAATACAAATGTCCCCGAAGACAATTTCAGAGGACGCATCGATATATTGAAGTCCCTTATAAATTGCGATAAGTTCGGACCTGAATACAGAGCAGTTGTCAGGATTTCTAATCAGAACATCAGTAGCTCCTTCAGCAATCTCAATGTGTACTCCTCTACCAAAAATGACACCATCTCCTTTTGTATATTTTTATCAAATTTTCAGCGAGGTTCATTCTATCTAACTGCTTGGTTATTCAAGTACAAGTGATCTCGATGATTTCAAAACAGGAATAACTAGATAAATAACATTTTTAATAAACATGTTTAATATCTAAAATGGTGATTGTTGTCAAATTTTTGAACCAAATATGTTAAATGTTGACCATCTCTCTACTTAGATTTATGTAAATGCAATATCTTAAATTAATAGAATTCAGTAATTGATCCACTGACTGGGTGTCAGTTTAAGAAAAATCGGTTGGAAAAAAAAAGCGTCTAAAATGCATATTCTGATGATACATTCAGTATGGTAGATTCATACCGAAGATTCATATTTCGAGACTTAAGTTAGTCAATGGCATGCAAGGAATTCACAACTTCATCTAAGATCCACAATTTCTATCAAAGGGCACTCTCACTGTTTTACTCTCCAATAAAATCTTTGCGGGAAAGCATGCAAGAAGGTTTCTGGAAGACCACTTCCGCTGGTTTATCGTTGTGCTCGTTTATGGACAGACAGTCTTTTCGTTGATGTATTTCAACGAAAATTTGATCAGATATCGTCCACATTGATATAAAAACCTTATATCAAATTTCATTTGTCTATGTTTCTTTTTTTCATCGTTTTATATTTTTGAGTATACAGACAGACCTAAAAATAGAAATAGTCTTTTTTTCTCGAAATCAGGGAAGTCTAAGAATCCGAAATTTATCAACATGTCATTTTCGTTATTTTATCGTTTTTATATTTAGTGTACACAGACACGCCTAAAAGTAAAAGTTGTTTTTTCCTATCTAACTCGGGGAGGTCTAAGGCTCTGAAATTTATCAACATATCGTGATCAAACTTTCTGACTAGTACACTACCTTCCTTTCATCTAAGAGAAAGTTAAACGGAAGAAATCATTCTACATCTTTTACTTATAAAAATATTCACAGCAAATACCAAACTGTAGAACACACACGATTTATTATTTAAAGATGTAATCAGAATACTTTAGGACACTTAACAGCATAAACATATAAAAGTAGCTTTTCATTCCATCCGAATCAAACAGAAAATAATAACCAACAACCATCTCCATAAGGCACACCTCTTTCGTTACTATGTTAAAAATAGCCAGCTC
Source organism: Argiope trifasciata (assembly GCA_026543055.1). Classification (NCBI taxonomy): domain Eukaryota; kingdom Metazoa; phylum Arthropoda; class Arachnida; order Araneae; family Araneidae; genus Argiope; species Argiope trifasciata. The sequence continues at coordinate 152,537 of JAPMOQ010046650.1, forward strand.
TATTTGCGTGACGAAACACCCAAAGTAAATAAATACGCTCCATTAATGTTATTGAGGAAAGAAACAGCAACAATGACGCCCCTCAGAAACTAGGATCGCCGCCTAAATAAATCAAAGGACAAAATACATCCTATTTAGGCGATGGAGTTGAGCAAATACTTTATCACTAATAATAAATACACTCCAAACAAGATCGCAGCCTGGACGCACTTCTACCTACAATAGACCCATTCAATACAAGCGAAAAAACGTAGCCAAGGAGGCGTGGGAGATGCCAGTTTGGCGATCGCTTACTAGAGGTGTTATCGCTTAACAGAATCTTAAGAGTAGTGGACAGTAGCAGAAAATTTGAGACATAATTGTTCGATTAGCGCCAACCTCGTCATTGACCGTTCAACTCGGCCGTGTATGATGAGTGATGGGTTATGTAAAGCGGTTTCGCTACCATATCACGCTTTTAATTGTTGTGGTGCAAGCGGAGTGATTTTGTCTTGCGAAATTTGCTCGTCGCTTGGTAAGTAATTACTCATATGAAATTTCTGTGATGAATATCCTATATGTTATTTCTAAATCTTTTGACAATAATATGATGTTTGTAGATTAGTTTACCTAACTTAAAAGCTTACATCAAATTTAAACTTTTTCTTTCCGTAACTGCAGAATCAATTGGAAGTTGTTTATTATAGTTTTATTTTTATAGTTTTTCAATTATAGATTGTTTCAGTTTGGTTTGGAATGAATTATAGAATAAAAGTTCCAGGCATATTAAAACTTGGAGTTCTACTTTCAATAAATAAGTTTAAACTTACCAAATGTCTACATCATTTATACTGTAAAAATGTGCTTACTTCGAAGAATGATCTTTGTATAATTTAATGCTTTATATTAGCACATTTACTGATGCGCTGAATTCTTTTATAATGTTCTTTATATAGACTCGTTGGTCACCAATGATTCTCTCTAAGGAACTGAAATTTATAATAAGATGTTATAATAAATTCCTGATTTTCCGTGAAATTACTATAGATACAGTGGATAAACTGATACCACGAATAATTCGAAAATGCCAAAAACAGACTCAAATCATCACGAAATTTGTTCTTAATTCATTACATTTTGAGTCAGGAGCCTCTTTGTGACTTGAGTAACAATATATTACTGCTGTTATAAATTCAATAATTTATATATTTACAAAAAAAAATTTTCTTTTGTATGTGTTTTTAAACATGTTCTTTCTTCATTTTTTATAAGAAATATACAAAGAAAAAGTCTGTAATCTCAAAAATTCCGGACTCTAAAATTTTTACTGATATCCACGTTTCAGATCTCCCCAAATTCGAAAAACATATTTTTAGAATTGTATCTGTCCGTCTGTTTGTATGTCTGTAAGCACGATTACTCAGAAATGCTTTGGGTTAGACAGATGAAATTTTGTGTATTGTCTTTACACGTGATTTGCAGATTTCTATCGAATATTGAATGAAATTCGTTCGAAACAAGTCACGTCATCCGATAAACCGAATATAAGTTAACATAATATCCATAAAATGAAAACATTTGATCAAAGTTGATACTTAGATTTAACATCTAAAGTATATATATGTACCAAATTCGAAACAAAATCTTTCAAGCAGTCCTCTAATTTTGCATTTTCACAAGCGCGTGAACACGACAAGTAAAAAACAAAGGAACTTATATATATATGAAATACGATTTGTATTTTTCTAATTACAATTGTAATTCTGCAATAGATTTTAATTTCATTAATACAAAACAATGCCATATTCGGCTTTCTGCTACTTGTGTATTAACTGCAAGCAAGGAACTAATCACTACACATCGCTTGCTAATGTTCTCATTCTTAACTATCGTTCAATAATGGCATGCTCTTAATAATATAGTATTGGAGAGTATATGAAATAGATTCTGGAGGACTATTCCCACTGTTTTTATTTTTATGCATTTTAACAAAATTTTGACCACGTCAAAATCCTATTGACCACGGAAGAGCACTGACTATCGAGAATTAGCTGTATTGTTATTGTTTGTATTCATCTCGACAAAATTGTATACATGAAATAACTAGCCTAACTTCCTAATTCCTTAACTTCCTGAATCCAAACGAATCGATACTTCTTAACTTCCTAAATCCAAAATAAACATCTTTGAATTCAGATAAGCGTCATGTATATGTGAATATAAAAATACAACCAGTGGGACTGATCTCTTTCAAACCGTCTAGTATACTTCCAAATAAATGTTTATAATTATAAAGACATCATTCTAAATTTATCATTAAATAACATTATTCTAAAAATTCACCATAATAATGTGTAACATAACATCGCCATAAAAATTGCTTAACTTGATTAAGATTGTAAATGGGTACTAAGATGTTTTTTTTATTTTTTGAGTGTTGAGATTTATACCTCATAGCATTATGAAGAAAATACGAGTATGCAATTTAAGCTCTTTATTTCTCTAAAAATTGAGTCAGAATGATTATTTTTATAATAAAATTACAGACAATATTTTATAATCAATATTTTATTTGTCTAATCAATTTTCTCTTACTTATTTGTTTATATAAATCAGTTTTTTTTATTCATTTTGTTTACATGCAATAGAATCTACGGATATTCAAATAGTCAACTCTTTGACGAATAAAACTCAGAATTTAATATTGATCAACACTTTAGATGATAAAATTGTGAATTAAATTTTACTGACATAATTCTTTGCAGATTGAATTTATACATTTGGACAGAGAAGACTGGTAAACATCGTGTGAGTGGATTCCATTCAAAATTTTATATAAAACTTCAGATTTATTGTTAAAGCTTGATATGAAATTTTATCCGTCTGGCACATTGCGTTTTTGGTTTATCGTATTCACAGACAGTGTGTCAGAATCAAAAATATATTTCATATTCGAATTCAAATGCTTTGACGGTACCAAAGCTTCCTCCTTATGTAGTTCGTAAAGGTATTGATAAAAATGGAACGAAATAGATAAGTGCAATATGATATGTGTCTTAGACGGAAATATTAGCGGAATCCGTCACCTGAAAGAGGCAGTACTCATAAATTTCTCATAAAATATATTCATATTTTTCTCTACCATTTTATGGATCTACGTAAGATACAACTACTTATTTGCTGATTATTTTTATCAATTAAAATGTTAATATCTTTTTAATTGTACAGTAATTTATTCCCTTGCTCCCGTTCCATTCGATGAGAGTTTTTTGACAATTATTTGAATTTTCAATTTAAAAAATTTAGAAAGTGAAAAGTACAGGAAAAAGTAACGCATCAAACTATCTGAAATTATTCAAAATATAATTTTTAAATTTTGGCAAAGCACAAAATCCATTATATTTCAAAATCATAGCCAGAAGGAATCGAAATTACTATACCTAAAAACAACAACGACAAAACCATTGTTGAGGAATAGTTGTTGTGTTGTGTTTTAGAAAACTGTTATCGATTGAAATTATTAATGTTTACTTCTATATTATTATTCCCTTTTCCATATTTGGAAAAACTACTTTCTGATATTAAATGTATTAAGATTAAGCCTCAAAACATGTCAAATCAAAATTTTTACTCAAAAATATCGAGGTTTTTCGACAAATTTTTGTTATTTTTTTATAAATGTACAAATTCAATAAAGCTTTAATTGTTTTCAAAATCTTTATTCGTGGTATCCAATGTCATTAAAATTTTTCTTTTATATATATTTCGTTATACTAATATATTTCGTTATTCAAAAACATTACGCCAATAAATGACAGTGTCGATGAAAAAAGATCTAGGTCTCTGTAACATTTTTCTCTTTAAAGATTTTATACTATAACAGATTTTTGCATAGAGGCGTGTATTGATTATATGTGATTTCTCTCTTCACATCGTAAACTTTTTATTGAAATTTTAATTGATTTAAAGTATAAAATGTTAAAAATATATAGTTATAATTTGTCAAATTAAGTTGTTGTATTCAATTGAATTAGGAGAAAAATTTTAAAAATTAAAAATTATTTTCAGACCGAACGATTTTTTTGTTCGTTTTCATACTTTTCAGTAAAAATAACGTTTTTAATGTTTCTAATTAATCAGTACACATGTTTTTCATTTTCCTTGAACCCTTTTATCTCATTGAATGCGATTTTTGTTTATTTTTAACTTAATGGATCTCTTTAACTTCAAATAATAATTTCGGCATTTATTCATATTCATAAAACTTGCACAGCCCTTCAAATTACAAAATAATGGCATAAAAAAATTTTAAAAATTGGTATAAAACCATTCATGCATATGTAAACATTAATTGCTCTTATACTTTTTTTCGCCCTTTTTTTTCCACTTAAGTGATATGGAATTTTTGTTGAAAGGAATACTGCCTGCTGTTTCATTCTCACGCTTTACATGATTTTCATTCTTACAGCAATTCAAAATTGTCAATAAATCAATTATAAGAACCCAAGAATCTCAAATTATATCACTTTAAAATTGAACCTCCTGAATAACTTTTACCTACTTTTGTAAAAGATTAATAAAAAAAAAAGAAATGGTGAGAAATTTTTAAAGTTCCCTTATTTTTAAAAATTGCTACGTTTTCCTTTACTATTATTAAAGTTATTGAAATATTGACAGAAAATTAGTTAAATCAAAAGCTGAATAAACAGAATAATGTTAAAAATTCAAATTTTTGAAATTAAAAATATTACTTAAGGAATGTCTATGATCAAGTTATACAAATGTTAAAACGAAATGTGCAGCAATCGCAAATTCCAGTGAGCCAACTGGTCGCCACCTGCAGATAGAAGCGCATTAAGTTAGAAATGAAAATAAGATTTTTTTCATTGTTTAAAAACGCATTTTCGCACTGATGAAGAAACTTTGCTAGTAAATATTTACATTGAACTCTGAAAAACTTTGGGTATATCTAAATTCCCATATTCCTAATAATTATGACGCTTTTTGTAGTCAGTATAAATGAAAAAACAGTTATTTCTCATTTATATAAAGAACTGCTCTTTTGTGTATAATCAATATTAACCATTTTTATCAATATTTAAAATTATTTAATAAATAAGCATTTACGCATTTGATGTTTTTTTTTTGCAATCTTTAGAGAAATGTAATGATATAACTTTTAAATTTTCTGTCAAAATTAAGAACTTTATGCAAACTCGTAGTCTTATTAAAGGGATGATACTCAAAGTATGTCACGCAATCTCAATTAATAATGAAAATTTTCAAAGTGAAATTATCCATAATCAGAACGAAATGTATATCTTACACTAGCTATCCAAATTACAAACTTTCCATACCATTCATATTTGCGACATCTGAACTTTTCGCAATCTTTATTTTGGTCTTTTCAAAATGTCTATGATTGTGCAAAGATAATTTTAAGTAAAAAAAAGAATCAGAACAATGTCACTGGATTCAACTGGCGTGACATTTCGTTCAAAACCTTTGCCGTTAACTGCGACAAAAATAAATGAGGTTCTCATACAATGAGTTCGCTATCAGATATTTCCAAGCATATGCTTGCTGTGCTCCAAGTAGACTTTTAATCTCAACTAACGATTTTAATCACGGCATGCGGAATGAATTCCCAGAAATCTCTGATCTGGTATTTAGTGACATCAAAAGCAATGTGGTAGGCAGGAAGTGGTTTTTATTTTCCTTTTTTAACTCAAAACAGTCGTTTTCTGTTGACAGAAGGAAACAAGTATGTAAAAATATTTACAGAACTTCTTGCTGTCAGTGTTATTTTAAGCCTCTCGAGTATAAATCATAAAAGAAGAGTATGGATTTCCATTAAAAATAAGCCTGATAGGCAACAATTTTATATGTACAAATCTGTCTCAATATGACTTCATTAGGTTTTTTCAGAAATCTTTAAATGCTGCTTTTATTTAGATGTTATGTATATGCTTCTTTTTTAAATCGAGAATCAACACAAAATAACTCTTTTCTAAGGAATTGGTCAAAATCCGAACATTATTGCAGCAAAGGCAGAAATGCTTGCTACTAGTTAACGCTATCAATTCATGAGACCCCATTGTCTCACGAAAATAATTGCGCATGTCATTTAACATTCAACTGCAAATAATTGACGTTATGACGTAAATTCCCGTCCTTATATTACATATATTTAATTAAACTTGTTTTATGTTACCAAAATAGTATTTTTAAATAGATTTCTAATTTATTGATGTACACGAGTTTTCATTTGTGCGTTCGCGATAACATTACAATTTAAAAATATTTTTGGAGCTCAGCTTAGTCAGCTAGTAATCTAGTTAAATTTTTATTTCACACACATAGTGCCACATAATAATAACATTTAAAGAAGATACTGTTAAATGTAGGGATAGTTATAATAATTAATGATAAATTAGTGAATAAAATATAAAAACGATTGATATAAAAGTTTTACTTTTCAATAAATTATGAAAGAATATAGTTAACAACTGTTAGGGGTCAAATTTTTCAGACCCAAGTTATAAGGTGTCCTTGAGTATTTTTCCTTGCTCACAAATAACGATAAATTTCGAGTTTCTTGAAACAATTTCGAGTTTATCATATAATGCATGCCTCCATATTCAGAAAAAGTATGGGTTATTTTTCGTCTGAAAATTGGTTGAGTCCAAAACTTTGTTTGTCTGCTAGGAAAATTGAAAATGAAAATGAAAAAAAAAATTATCATTATATTTATGATTAAGAGTCTCGTAATAGAGTCTCATAGTCATAATTCATAGAGTCTCGTAATTGTTTCAAACCGGTTTTAACTGGCAGTGACTTAAATTAATTAAGACAAATAATGTCTTAAAAATAATGTTTCCACTTGATAATCTGAAATTTGCTATTGTAGATTTCATTTTTAATTTTATTTCCTTTTGTATTTAATCAATATACTGTTTTTTATAGCATACTACTTTTTCATTTCAGAAAGTTGTTTAAAATCTAATATGACATTAAAATCCACATGTGAATTGCAATAAAATGTATCACTAACAATTTTCATTACACCTGAAATTTAATTAGTTAAAAAAGTATTAACTTAATGTGATATTTTTCAGTGTTTTTGAAAAACAAATCATTTAAGCAAAATAAATCGTTTTACCTTTGGAAAACGGCAGGTAAAATAAATTTTTAAAAATCAATCTTCCCCGTGGAAAAAAAGTATTTATTTATCCCTTAACTCATTTTCACTCCAACAAATGAAATATCTCTCCATTTTTACGTTATATTTCATTTTGATTCATCGCCGTTTTCAACTCATTATTCAATTGAAACGAAATTATTCGAAAATTATTCCAACAAATGATTTGAGTTTAGTTTATGATCGAACGTTCAAGGAAGGAAAACTAAAGAAAGACTTCATCATTCTTCCAACCTGAATGTTAATGGCATAAAAAAACGGAAATTAGAAACACATTATATGCGGGATGAATTGATTTTAACATTATCCATCTATTCTACGGCGCTATTGAAACGTTCTTAAAACAATGTTTAATGTAGAGTTAATAGTGCCCGGTAAGCTGGACTTCAAAATAGTTCAGAAAATAGTTTAAGCGTTCTAGGAAATAATCGCGAATAGGTTGAAAGAAAAAGGAATTGGGATTTTTTGAAGCATCAAAGGCTTTTAGAAATTGCGAAAGTGTTTTGAATTGCGCGAAAATCAAAATGTTTAATGCATTTAAAGCGGATTTTTAGATTTTGAAAGAATTTTCTAGGAACTGCTGCTTATTTTGTTAAGAGGAATTTTCAGTGGAAATTTTATTTAGTTTACATTTCACTTTTATCGTTTCATTTAAAATAAATTATTTGTTTTTTGACTGAAAATCATACCTTCCCAGATTTCTTTTTTGATAAAAGTTCATTGGTTATAAATACGATATTGAAGTGTGTTTGGAATGCGTTCTAACAACTATGAGTTTTGAGCAGACGATTTTTAATATTTAAAACTTTTAAGAATGATAAATGGGATTTTTTTATTTCATAAAAAAATTCTACGAAATATTTTCAAACTAAATAGATTATTTAGTAATATTATATTTTTTCATAATAATTGCAATCTAAGTAGAAAATGACATAAATCTTTAAATTATATTCGTATTTATTTTCATATTTATGCTATTAAATCCCGATTATCCGTAGAATCGATGGTCTGGCAAAAGCAGATAATCCACCATCTGAACGGAACTAGACACAAATGTGTAAAAAAATTACTGCTGATATGAAATACATACTATAATTATGACTTAATAAAATATAGATTACAAATTACTGCTTCATATTTTTACAAATAAAAAATTATATGCGTTCTTTTATCGCATTTTTATTTGTTACTACTAAATTTTAATGGTCAGCTATTTTGCTTAGAATATTGATTGTGTTTAAAGTCATCAGCAAAGTAACATAGTTATATTCATGTTTTGTATATATTGTGATGTGTATAATTCTATCAACAACATAGTTTTAAGCATCATATTGTAGCAGATATTAAAGCCATGTTATTTTACATTTTAACACCCATTCTGTGTATTGTGTACATGAACATGTTTGTTTCGAATATTTTTTTATTCTATAGTTATCCAGATTCATGATATCGTAGTTTTATTGAAAGCTTCAGGATATGGATAATATATCCCAAATTTCATGTTGTCTTTTTTGATAATTCGGTGACATTTTCTGATTCCTATTTCAAGTAGCGCTAATAATAAGTTAAATATCTGATAAAACGAAGAAAACAGTTTTAACTTCGTTGTAACAATGAAACGTAATGCTTAAAATTATTTTAAAAATTGCATTGCCAAACATTAGTAAAATTTGTATATGAGCAAAATTGGTAGAATTTAAAATATATATATATATATATTTTTATTTTATGTTGATGTGAAAATTATTTGAAAATTATTCGATAATGATATCCGTTTCACTTTCACTACAACAAAAATAATGACAAAAAATTAAATTTCAAAATTTATAAAAAAATTACACGAATGCTGACATTAAAAGTTAATTTTATAACTGTGTATAGCTAATTCTATATAGTAAAATTTTGGAAGCTATGGTGGTAAAACGTCTCTTAATTTTAATTAATTGAATTTCTAATTCGAATTTAAAAAACATTCTTTCTAATATTCTCCTTTCCACACTGTAAGGTATATCTGAGCCAAATTTTTAATAGCTATCTCAAACAAACTAACTTGTTGAGCGCCAACTCACACAGGTTCTGCTTTATCATTAGTAGGGATTAAAATGCGCATCCAAAAATTATTCCATAATGTAATAATAATGTTTATTTTTCCCTAATTAGTTTGCTGTCCTTCGCTTATCGCTTGTCTGGGAAAGAAAATAAACTTTACGTTATATAAACTTGCTTTATTTTATCTTACAACAGAATAATTTCTCATAAGATATCAAAGGAAATCGTACTTTTCCATTTGGTTTCGGAACCATCAAAGTGTAACAAACTTAACATGCCAGACGTTGCGAAGCAGATAGAACGAATAACATTGAAAATCTTGCTGCCACTGCTGGTAAGTAATGAATCCTGTTCTATTTTGTATGCAGAACTGAATCTTTCAAACCCAAAAACGCCTCTTTTGTATGGAAAAACAGTTAATGTTTATTTACTGGAATCTAAATAGTTTAAAAGCATTGTGTATTTCAGAACTTACCAAGCGCGTATTGTCTCTTATTATTTGTGGGTGTGTTTTTTCAATACATGATACTATACAGAGTAGTTCGGATTAAATTACTTTGAGAAAGTAGAGTACATTGTAGAGAGGTAACGGAGAATTGTAAAGAAATAAATGGTCCTCGCAAGGAAAAAATCTAGATGGCATTTATTTCAGGATGAGGAGAAAAAAAGAAAGAAGCAAAAAGTTTCTAGAAAATGAGGAAAAGCAAAGAAAATGGAGTACTGTGGATTTCCAAGTACAGTAAAATTGGTTAATTCAAAGTTTCAATAATGAAAATATTAGATTTTACCAAAAGAACAACTATATCTGAAAATGAGAACAATAAAAGAAAGTGACCATTTAAAATCTTCCTTTTTAATGATGAAAGTCTTTCTCGTCATTAAATGAAAAGCATGTGGCACCCAAAACTGCACTTACCCTACCTATAGTATTAAAATAATAATAAAGGTTAATTTTATGGGTTTTTCTATTTTAATGAAAAATATTTAATTTATGAATGGACGCTGCGTAGTTTCAATGCGTACTTACACTACCTATACTATTAAAATAATAATAAAGATTAATTTTATGGGGGGTTTTATTTTAATGAAAAATATTTAATAATAATACAGTAATCGGAAAAGATAGTAATTGAAATAAGTAAATTAAATATTCAGAATTCAATGCTGAAAATTAATCATAAAATTTTTGCATAAATGTGGAGACTTATTTGGCCATGAAAAACAATTTAACAAATAGTATTTTAATAACAATAATAATTATAATCATTTTTATATCTTTTAATTTCAATTTAATGTAATCGAAATAAATTGAATTATAAATGACATTTTAATAATCTTTAAAATGGAAGTTCAAAGGATCGGAGAAAATTTAACATGTTTCACAAATTTCAGCAGAAAAGTTTTAAACAATCATCATCATATAATGAATATTGAACTGTATTTATTACCTATCAATTCATTAGATTGCGTTCAAAGGTAGCGACCACCAACCTAGGCCGAAAATGCATGCAAATACCGCTAGTTGATTCAATAGTATCATGTTGTAATGACAAGGAAACCAAGGCGTTCTCTTTGAGGAACGAGAATGCGCTTCCATCACAATGCTGATGAATGATCTTGCAGATCTGGAAAGAACAACACTAGTGAATTATACTGGATCATGAGCTGTTGAATCGATTGCAATCGTTCTAGTGAATTTAACGTTATGGCTACGATACATACCAAATGTGAATGTACCATATCAAATCAAAGCAACAGCAACAATTTTGATATAAGAATATTAATGTCAATTAAAGCATTCTAAAATAACCAGTTAGTGTATTTCTCAATAGAATTTTAACAAATTGAATGGAGTGAATATTTTAAATTAAGAACAGCTTGAAAAATTGGGTTTTAAATTTGATATAGAACTAAATTTTTGATGTGTAGAGTATATATTAAAATCATTGTATCCCAAAACATTGTATTTTGAAGTTATTTAGCAAATTCTGACTAGCTCACACTTTGGCGGATTTAATTCAAGATTTGAACGATACCCACTATTCTAATTATGAAAATTTGGATCGAATTTCATTGATTTAAATCGCTTTGTTTATAGCGCCATGTACAAAAAGAAAAATAGATAATATTTAAAAATAGAATAGCTTTTTGGAATTAGGAGATATTATCTCGTCAATAATTTGCTGTCGAATGTTTTGACTTATAATATTTTTTTGATGTTTCATATCCAAAAGAAGTAATAATTCTTGTAATCCCGTTGTTACAGAAAATCTATCGGTGGATGTAGTGTGCCAGGCATTTAACACCTTCGATAATCGAAAACGGTGTTATATTCTCCTAGAAAAAGACAAACATAAGTAGTAATAATACAGCTGAGACGTGCTCAAAAAACAGCATTTGCAGAAATGTAAAACTCAAGCGATCGAAAATCTCTCGAAAATGGCAATAATGGCCTAAATGCAAGCAAAAAAAAAGCTCACTCATCATCAAACTAAAGAGAGAATTCACTTGAATGGCTAGCTTTAGCTCTTTCGCGTTTACGTAGATTTATAATTATGGAATTATCGAGAAGAATTTCTGAATCTCGAATCCTGGAAGATGTATCGCCAAACTTTTCTCATTTTCTGGAATCTTCGACGTTACCAAGTTCTGAGTAGAGTCTATCTTGGAGTGCAATAAGTAAACATTAAATAAAAGTTTATAAGTCTTCTTTTTTTCTTTATGAAACTCTTATTGAAAAAAAGCAACATTGCAGAATCGTTACAATATTAAATGTAAATGCTTTCTCAAATAATTAGAATGATAACTAAAGTTTTTTTATATATCACTTTCTTTAATTTTCAATCATTTTGAACATTTTCGGGTTATATATAGGACTATTTAAATATATGTAGTTACATGAAATGAATTTTTCCTCCTTTATCTTTACTTCAGTAGTGTTTAGTATAGAAAAGGTATAATTTAATTATTTTGTAGATTTAAAAGCAAACTCAAAATACGTATTCCCTGATTCCTTTCTAAAAACACTTCAGCCTTATATATTCAAATATTCCTCACACAATTCCCTTTTTCATTTTTTTTTTCTCTGCTCCAGTTTGATGTCTTTATTTTCTCTAATAATTAAATTCGACATTGATAAATCTTACTCATATCTCTCCCTCCGTACTCTATCAAACACATATTCCATTTGACTGCTGAAGTAAGTGAATAAATAAACAGAAACTAATAAAAAAAGAACCTTTATGTCTGAAATACTCATATTCCAGAACTACACAAGTTCGGCTGTTCTGACACCAGCTTTTGTCTCCCTGCTGGAGCGGCGGGAAACATCATTCGTTTAATGGAACTTTTCAGACGACAGATTTAATATACTTTCCCCCCATCTGAATGATGAGGAAAATTGCACTGAATTATAATTAATATTTCGGTGAGCTTTATATTTTCTTCTGCGTCCTTCTTTTCATTACAACGGCAGAAGAGAGGAACAAAAGCTGGCGACCCAAATCTGACATTTTGGATTTATAAAACTCCCCAACACGCATTTAATGAAGTGAGTGGTGAATGAGGGAAATGTGTTATGCGGAAAAATGTGGATAAATCGTCCTGGAGCTTTAAACGTGTGCCACTATGTTAAGGTTTTGAAAGAAAAAAGTAATAAGTTTTTTGAAATATTTTATGGCCCTTATGCACTTTTTTTGAGTCACACTGTTGACTGCTATTTATATCAATTTATCATTTTAAACGTTAATAACACTCCAAATGTTGGAAAATAAAATATGCTAGCTGTCCTAATGAAATAGAATATTTAAAAATGCTAAATAGAACATTTGGCTCTTATTCATATGTTTTAAGATATCTGACTACGCAGTAGTTAAATGTTTTGGCAAATGGTATAAAATATTCATTTTTTTTTTAATTTATATGATTAGATTGAAAAAAAGCACTTACGTGACAAAAATGTATCAGTTGAAAACTAAAAGTTGCATTCAAAAATAACTGAGAAAATCCTGTGGTCTTATTTGTTGTTTGCTTTTTCGGTTGTTTTCAGTTAAAGAATATATTAAACAAACTTTTCTTTATGTAGAAGTTTACCAAATGATTTGTTCAAAATTTTGTAGACACAAAGTATATTATATAATTCCAGAATTAAAGATTATATATTAATTATATAAGATTATTATTTAATTTCCTATAAATAATACCTTATATAATTAATTAATATTACATCGTTCATATTATTAATGTCTTAAATATGTGGTGACATTTTAATAAGCCAGTAACAGCCACTAGACATCAGCGTACGCTTTAATCGAATGGATAAGTTACTAGACTTCAAACCCAAACGTCGCAGGTTCGATTCTTGGTGGAATACAGCCTCCATATTGGCACAATCCCTGCCAGTTAAATCATCGCCATTGATTATCACGAACTATGAATGGTCAAACAACTGTCGTGGCGCCACCTACCCGCAGCAAAAGCAACCAGCACAAAGTCGTCAGAATCACTTGACGCAGCAGTGATCTCAATAGCAAATCTCTTCGTTACGATTAAAAAAACATTTGGAGCTTTTAAAAATGGTTCGTCTCTACCACCTCACTGATAGGGGAGTATTGTGGTGACATCTTAATAAACCAGTAACAGCCGCTAGACACTAGCATTCGCTTTTGCCGAATGGATAAGTTACTGAACTTCAAACCCAGACATCGCAGGTTCAATCCTTGGTGGAATTCAACCTATACATTGATACAATTTCAACCAATGTCATCGCCACAAATATTGGATAAATGTTATATAATTCGTATTTTTCTGGTTGATTATGTACTTTGCATAATTTTATTATTTCATATCTAAAAATATCGGATTTCATGGAAAATAATGTGAAATATTTCCCATTTTGGCATTATTTTACTTCTAAACAGCTGTAAAATCGTTTCAAGTGAACAGAATTTTTATTTCGAAGTTCTTAAATTGCAGAACACATCGAGAAATTATTTAAAATAATTTGAAAAATCTCCATAATCTTTAGATTTTGATTTATGTGGGTTTTTAAAAAATAATTTCAGCAAAAATTTAAAATTTAGAAAAATAACATTTGTAGAAATATAAAAATATTCATTAAAACGTATATTATACAAATATAAAATCAAATGCAGCTTTTCAAAAAATGAACGCAAAAGTAAAATTCGACCGCTTTAAAGAAAACTATTCAGTAAATAATAATATTGACTAAAAAGGATTCTGTATTTTTACTAAAAATCGACTTTTCAACGTAATAACAGCGATAAAAATATGTCTACTTGATTAAGTTATAATATTATTATAAACTATTTGCATTTTTTAGAAGGGCATATTTTCAAGTCACAGTAGATGTGATATGGATAAGCAGGCTCTTTCGGTACTGGACTTATTGCTGCAATTTAATTTAGTTTAATTATACTAACGTAACGTTTTAAAGCAACACGAGGGATATTTTGGACCTCATAATTGCGATTCGTCGTCACATGACGGGAACGATACCTTAGCTGACACATACACCCCTCTCACAGTACATCAGTGGGAGAACGCTTAGCTCCGACGGGATTTAACGTGCACCAGACACAGTTAAAATACTATTCTTCGTCAGAATCGGTCTCGAATTTGCAATATTCCGGTTCCGAGGCTGAGACCTTACTACCAGACCAGCGTGGCCAACTTTTTACGACAAGGAGTGGTTCAGTTTCTTGCTGTAAAATTGAATAAAACATAGTCAAGTGATCAGGAAAAAATAGCATTAAACGCTGTTGAGCGTTTTATAACAATACAAGGCCACATGTTTGTATTCAGATTTTTTGACTGGGTTGTACTTGATCATACGTCGTGCAGTCAAGATCTTTAATTTAATATGCATTCCGCCATCTGAAGACTCACCAGGGTGCTATTTTGACACTAACGGAAAGATGAAAGCGATTGAAAAATAACAACTTGTTATTACAGCTGTTAGATATTTGTGAAAGAGGCATCAAAAAACACACTGTCCATTATGATAAAAGAAATTTCAAGAAATTATTTATTAAAATAAAGAATTATATTTAGGTTCAGAAAAGAAAGACTTTTATTATTTTGCATTTGTTTCTTTTTATTTCAAAACTGACCTTACTTAGAGCTAACTATATTGCATTAAATTAATTCTTTTTGCAAAAAATTTAGAAAAAAAAATTGTAATAATTATGTTTTCAGCTTCAAAGAAACTTTTATATATACATATGTATTTGCTTGAAATTCAAATCCAAAACTTCATAAATGTTCATTTTATAATGAGTATAACTAGAATAAGAAAAATTAGTTGATTTTTTTTTCTTTATGTTTGTTAGTGTACGACTTTTTAGAAATATATATAACGAGAGTTACTTCTTCAAGCTGTTATTTGATCAAAATCTTCACATTACCTTTATGCTTATTATATTTTACTGACTTATTATACTGAAATCATATAAACATTATTCATTTTCTAAGAAAAATCAATAACCAAATAATATATTTTTCTGAAGCAGCTGGTTTCATAGAGTTTTCACGTAAGAAAAAGATTAAGTTACAACATGGATTTCTTGGATTGGATTTCTTTTTATAGCAATATCAAACTATAGGTAGATCACGTTACTTCTAAACGAAAACTTTTCATAATTGAAAATTAAAATTTTAAATAAGAGACTTGTTATCGAAAATGGTTTCAAGATATCTAATAAACAACCTAATAACAAATCTCACATTACTTAATTTTAATTAGACTTAGAAATTCGTATAGTAATAAAAACTTATTTCATTGCAGTTAAGTTTCGAAAATAGTTCAGGATTCTTTTAAATGATTTTCTTGGAACATAAGTAAATCTTAAATTCGATATACTTTCAGATCAGAATTACTTTTTCGTGTCATTTTAATTTAGTATCAGTGATTGCCTGGCTAACTTTATAAATTCAATTATATAAAATAGCTTTTGCTTTCAATTTCTGGACAAATACTTTATTTCCATTTTAAATTCTTATATTCAATTTTTAGATTGCTTGAAATGAATACTGCAATATAAAGTTACCATATTCTGCATATTTTTAATTTTTGCACATCCTAGGACTCTGAGTGAATGGTGGTTGAGTATTGAACTGGATTGCATCCAATGCACAGGCTCTCTATTTCGATTGGGGCTTACTAATTGACTTCTAAATAGTGAAACATTTTTATGTACTGAACTTTGAGAAAACGCTTTAAGATATGAAAATAATAATATTTTATTTGTTTGAATCAATATTACCACAATATTACATAGTAGCCATAGATTGTAATACACATTTCATGGATTTTAATACATTTTATAAATTGTAATATAAGGGTCAATCATTATGAAAAATTGGGGACACTATTAGGACTATTTTTATATAATTTTCTAGTTCTGTTAGTCATATTTAATGAATTAGACTTAGCTATCTAACATTTTAAACGAAATGTTCTCCTCTTTTATGGCCAGAATTGACCCAATTATGACATTACAATTTCGATTTACAACATGTCAATTTTGTCATGTCAAAACTCGATTTACAACATGTCAATTTTGTCATGTCAATTTACAACATGACAATTTCGTTATTTTAGGTAAATGAATGGTCTAAATTTCGTCAATACATTCGATAAATGGAAGATTTTTCTCAAAACAGTCGTTGAAATCTATTAAAGAAATGATAATCAAAGCTTCACACTTCATAATTAAAAAATTGAAATACAAAATAATTAGTTTTGAAAATTTTTAAGAGATGTAGAAAGAAATATTGACGGTGATAACGGAATAAATGTAAATATGATATTTTTCATTTTGCTTCTATCATTTTCCCTTTAAGTTGATTAATCCTCATTAATCCTATTAATGGGACTGCGGTGGTGAAAATTCTCGACTTTAGACCCGATGCCACGGAAGAATTGCAGTGTAAGGACGTATGTTGCATGTTACATTCGTCAGGGACCAACGTCTTTCAGCTGGTGTGGTAAAGGGGGTTCAAATACAGGTATCGTCCTCGTCATCTGAACGTGGTTCAAATTTACGAGGTTTATCTCAAAATTTCCTTAATATAACTAAACTAAACTAAACTAACCGGGCTGAATTAGTTGGCATAAAAATAAACAATTTTTTTTCCCTTTTTAATCATTTCCTTATAAGATGAATGCGATTCATTAATTAAATTGAAAACAACTTAATATTTTATTTGAAGAAAAATTCAAGCATATTACAAGTGGCATTTAATTCTTTCCTTCTTTTTATGATATATTCTTAATTATTGCTTCAAATTTTTACCTCTGGTGCACACATTTTCTCTAAGCTACAAGCACCTCCGATATTCGCTTAAATAAATCGATATTCAATACAGCCTTCGACTACCATTCGAAGGATCTAGGCCATCCTTCATCGCTCCAGACTCCTTATGCTAATCCCCCAAAGAAGCCCAGAATGGTATCATTTACCGTAATCTTTAATTTGTGTATTAATTTATGCGAATAGGCTTTGGGGTTGTGCCGTATCTCTTTGGGAGGGACGTCCATTAATGATAAATAATGTGACTTTGCTAACGTGACAAAAATGAGAAAGGTCTGCTTAGTCTCTGTAATGGTCTCTGCACTCAAAGTTCTGGAATATTACATTGTGGAAAAGCGTGAATGAACTATGCCTTCGATCTAATCGGTCGGCAGTTAATCGGACGATTTCATGGAGCAATGGATTATATTCTTATCGATTACTTTTATTAAGTTTATAGCTTCGTAGACATGAAATGGCCTTCTTAGTAATTAAAATTCAATTAAATTAAGCATAATTTCGATTAAATTAGCGTTATTTGTATTTTTTTAAATACATATATACTTTTAAGAAATTTATTTTTATTTGTTGTATTGCATGAATTTTAGTCTGAATATTATCTGCATTGAATTTTAAACCAGTGTCCTGGCCTAGGAGTGGTGTGCTCTTTTGCTCCCCGATTTCGAGACCTTGTTCGGGCTTGGTAGTTCTTTTCCCTGAGTTCTATCTGCGAAATGTGTGAAAGAGATTCCCTGTAAAAAGGGATTGTGCAAGCGAGTGTGTGGATGTCATCTATATATTCGCTAAAAGTCAGACATCTGCCATCTGCGGGGTCTTTAATCTCTGAAGCTTTTGCATCTCCCCCTCTTTCCGTTGTAATGCGGACATGATGTCATCGTCATTAAATATTAAATTTTATTTGTGTATATCGAAAAACATTCATTGTTTTTTATGGTGAGCAAATAAGGTTTTTCTATAAAACATGGATGTGCCACAATACTTTGACTTAAGCATTCTTCAAAGTTGGTTTGACAGTTGTTCATTTATAGCGCATAGTCAAGAAAATAACGTGCTTGACAATAGCAAGTATTATAGTATAACCTGAAACTATTTGGTTGATTTCCCAAAATTTTGTCGTATTATTTTAATGAAGATCTCCATTATAAGAATTGAGAAGACTACGAAACCACTTGCGTTGGATATTTAATTTACACAGTCTGGCACATGAAATTTACATGCTTCGCAAATAGTCATGAAAAGTGAGCATGCATTTTGGATGGCCCTTTTACGCTTAATTAAAGCCAAAATTTAGTTCAGAACTAGAATTTTAATAATAAAATCATATACAAAATTTCATTTATTTTAATCATTGTTTTTTTAAGTTATCGTATTTATATGCATGCGAAAATACATATATATAATTAACCGTTAGTACATTTTGTTCAAATTTCACTATAGATCTATAACTTCAATGGAATTAAAACGCACCAAACTTTTTCCGTTTGTATCTTTAGGTTTTGTCATTTACGTGTTTACTTGCATTTGGACAAACAGAAACATTTTCTGTAATTAGATTTCGCTCAAAATTTGATAGTAATTTGCTTATTCAGTATGAAGATCACATGGTATATTTCGTCTTTCTAACTCAAAGAATTTTTGAAATATCTTAATCATATGGCAATAGACAAATAAACATAAGTTTGCATGATATTTTGAGGTTCAGAACTAATTTTCTGTTTCTTATCAAATATTTAGTGAGCTGTTGA
Organism: Argiope trifasciata; assembly: GCA_026543055.1. Lineage (NCBI taxonomy): Eukaryota > Metazoa > Arthropoda > Arachnida > Araneae > Araneidae > Argiope > Argiope trifasciata. The sequence goes on from JAPMOQ010046650.1 coordinate 171,844, forward strand.
AAGCTAAAGACGAAAGATTATATTTATGCAATGCAATTTACAAGGAGAGAAAATGTTAAGTTCTAACTTGGTAAAAGAAATGAGCAATTAAATAATAGATTATTCAGACATTTACCTGTTTAGTGGTATTATAGTGTCATGAAGTTTTATAATGGATTTATGTCTTTTGTTTTCAATGATCGGAATAGGTGTAAACGTATGTGCATTCTTAGATTAGAACTCGGGACCATTGGGTCCGTAGCCTTGTAACATAACCGCTAGATAAAAGTATACATTCGTGTCGGGAATCTGACTTATGAACTTACCACCACATTACTCCTCTTCCAGAGAGTTTGAAGGGAGAAGAACAATGTTATCACACCAAGTGCGACAAACGTTTTAATCGCGCCAAGCGTTATGGCAGGCGACGAACGTTTTAATCGCGCCAAGCGTTATGGCAGGCGACGAACGTTTTAATCGCGCCAAGCGTTATGTCGGGCGACGAACGTTTTTGTGGCGCCAAGCGTTATGGTAAGTTTTGCTATCGTTAGAAGGTGCCACGAAGGTTGCATTTGTTCAGAATCAGGATCAAGAATGTGCATTTCTTGAGAATCGAACTCGCAACGTTGAAGTTGATAGCCACGTAACATAACCGCTAGACAAAAGTGTACACGCCTATCTGGAAGCTGCTATCTGGCTTGTGAACTTACAACCTCAAGTATAAAATAACATGGTTTTAATATTTATCATATATTAGCCCTTAAAAGACTGGGATTTTAACAAAATTAAATAGCAAGTAATTAATATTCCTGGTGAAGCAGTTAATTGATGGAGACGATTAATATAAAATGACCAGAAAAACAATTACTGTAAAGAAAAAAGTTCTACAGTTTTTCCAACCCAGTTTTAAAAAACCAGGTTTTCTTAAATTAAATTGGTTATATTTAAAAATTGAATTTTAAATTAAGGAAGCTGCCGGTTTTTAAGTTAAATTTCTCTTCTTCAAAAAACAAACTAACAAATATTTTGAATTTTATTCGTTGTGACTGATTCGTCTAACAGCTGAAGGTACAGGGTTGCGAGTCGCCAATTTATTAACAACTAAAAGTATAGATGATTTTCTGTTAAATTAATTTAAAAATTTAAATACTGAAATAAATTTGAAATTATTACATACTTTAGAAGAAAGAATTCAGGAAAGAAGACAAAACGAATTAGTAACTCTTTTGAATTATTTTCAAAATCCACATAACATTTCTGGAACATTCGCAAAGAAATCTAATGTACTTTCTTTAGCTTCAAAAACGGAAATTATTAAGTTATCTGGAAAGATTTTGCTTTGAATATTTCCAAATTCTTCCGTGGAAACCGAAACTTATGAAGAGCAAATAGAAAAAACTACTCATCAGAGTAATACTTTTCAAAAAGAATTCATGGAAAAATTAATTCATAATTTTCTTGGGGGAGGGGGAAGTCTGAAAAAAACTCAGAATTTAAAGACACTGAGAGCTGAATTTTCATTATTTTAGGTAACGAATAAAAGAACAAAATAACTTAGATTTGAGACTTGATGCTATGAAAACTATAAAACCAAGCTCAATAACTAATAATCATTTTCAATTTTCAAGCAATATTGTGTTCAAAATAAGAACAAGACTCAATCACCTGTCAGTGGATATTTTATGTTTTTTGAAATCCAATTTTCTTACAAGAAATTAAAATTAGTGAAAATAATATAGACATTATTTGAAATTTTTTGTTTGAATCTTCGTTATTTTGAGTAAGTAATATGTATATGTAATCCTTATTTTATTTTATTTTTAATAATTTGACTTTGATATTGATATTGTTTTTTTTTAATTTTATATTATTTAAATAAAATATTTTCCCTATTTTATTTATTTAAAAAAAATCCAGAAACGTTTAAAAACCGTATTTTGCAGGTATTGAATTCGAAAACCGGTTTTTGTATAAACCCTAGTAAAGAAGTAGATAGAAAATGCATATTTAATCAGATACAGAATTTGTTTATTCAGTTCTTTAATGGTTTCATCATTATAATCAAACTATTTATGATTTAAAAATTGTGCAAGACACCCTCAAAATGAATGCTTTACAATGAAAGGAAATTCCTGATAGCTGATATGCATCCAATGACAAGTAAATTAATTTCTTATCTTGAATTCTTAACATTCTTATAATCATTTTCTAATAGTCAGAATAATTTACATAAAATGATTCATACTCAAATTTTATTTCCTTAATATAAAATCCACCTCTTTATCAAACCCTCTGAACTGTCTCCAAAAAAGCAGTTACCGAACTGCTTAACTGCCCCTTCACAAGAGCACTTTCACTCGTTCGTCATGGGGAATAAAGCTCGCGTGCAAAGTATCCATCCTGAGCGGGAAATAATAAAGCTTCCCTTCAGAGAAGTCGGAGCTTCTTTAACAAGTCATAATACCATCTGGGCCGAATCGTAAAGCCCGATCTCAACCCCTTTGGGAGGGTGGCGCCCGGTTATCGGCGAACAGCAAGCAGTCCCTTTCGAATTCTCATTTAATTGAGATACCATCTGCGCACCACTCAGCGACCCATAATAATTCATGATCACTTTTCATTAAGCAGTTATTGTGTCACGGATCACGGCCCGCTGGTCTCAGAGGTGAGATGGCGCAAGTACCGGAGAGTCTTCCGGTGTGTAGTTACAAGGGGTGTAAAAGAGGGAGCTGATGGTTTTCTTTAAAAGATTTTGAGTTACTTTTTTAAAATTCGTTTTTCTTGTGATGATGTATCCGTTATGTAAGTCCTTGATTTTGAACTTGTTTTGCAATTAATTTTCTTTTTTCTTCTGCATAAAATATACAGGGCATTGCAACTGTCAAAATATTTAACTAAGTTTTACAAATGGGGGATCTCTTCGGGTGTGTTGTTAAAAGGAGTGTAAAAGAGAGAACTGACGGGTTTTTTTAGTAGGTCTTGAGTTACTTTTTTTAATTCGTATTCCTTGCAATGAAATATCTGTTACTTCAGTCCTTAATTTTTAACTTTTTTTAGTTAATTTTCTTTTTTCTCTTGCATAAAATATGCAGAGTATTGCAATCGCCAAAATATTAAACAAAGTTGTACAAATGAGGGAGTGTCTTCCAGTGTATTGTTGAAAGGGGCGGGTATATTTGAAGGGTTTCTTTAGTAGATTTTGAGTTGCTTTAAGTATACTTAAGACGTGTTTTTCTTCTGATGAAATATCTGTTACGTAACTCCTTTTGTACATTTTTTGCAATTAATTTTCTTTTTTCTGCTGCTTAAAATAAACAGAGTATTGCAACTGTCAAAGTAGTACAAGTACGGGAGAGTCTTCCGGTGTGTAGTTGAAATTAAAGGGGAGTATAGCTGAAGGGTTTCTTTTGCAGATTTTGAGTTGCTTAAAGTATTTTTTAGGATGTGGTTTTCTTCTGATGAAATATTTGTTGTGCAAGTTCTTGATTTTGTATATTTTTTGAAATCAAGCTTATACACTTCTATTTTCTAGTACCCTAAAGGTGCAGAGCATTGCATTGCTCAAAATATTCAGCAGTTGGAACGGGGGGGGGGCGGAGAGTCTTCCAAAATAGGCTTAAACAGGAGTGTTGAAGAGTTTATTTGGTAAATTTTGAAAAATTAAAAAAGTTTTTTTGTGAAGATATGTTTGTTATTAAAATCCTCGATTTTGTGCTTTTTTTTACAATCAAAACTCAGCGTTTTTTTTCTGTCATGAAATATACAGAATATTGCAATCATCAAAATATTCGTCAAAGTGGTACAAATGCCGGCGAGTCTTCCGGTGTTTAGTTGAAAGAAGTACAAACAAAAGAGTTAAATAGTTTTTTCTTAGATTTTGAATAGCTTTTAAAATCTTTGTCTTTTTTGTGATGGAATATCTGTTATATAAATCGTCATTTAGTACATTTTTTTTTTTGCAATAGAGTTTATTCATTTTTTCTCTCACATGTAATATACAGAGTATTTCAATTTATCAAAATATTCAACTGGTGACAGTAGTGCAAGAGACGGCGAATCTTCCGAACGTTTAGTTCAAAAGAGCGTAAATCAGATTGATTCAGAATTTCATTGGTATATTTAGCATTGCTTCAAATATTTTTTAAGTTTTGTTTTTTGTGCTGAAATTTATGTTATGCAGTCCTTAATTTTTTTTTCAATCAAGCTCGTACTTTTTTATCTTCTCGTACATAAAATTTATAGAATACAACAATCATCAAAATATTCATTAAGATATTGTGGGTGTCAAAGATACTTTCGTTATTTAATTTAAAAGTGGCTTAAATCGAATTAATTTAGAATTTTATTAATATATTCAGGGTTGCATTAATTTTTTTTAGATTTTTTTTATTTGTTTCATTTTGGGTATTAATATTACTTTGATTGTAATCAAGTTCAGCCTTTTCTATATTTTCATATGCAAAATAAATAAAAACAGGGTATTTCTATCATCATAATATATTGCAATTGTAAAATATTGCAAACGGTAAAGAATTTTCCAAAAAATTTTTGAAATTGATATAAATAAGAGAATTGAATGAACTAATATATTTTTAAATATGAATTTATAAAACTTTTATCCTTGATTAAGAGACTATGTAGATATCTTTGGTGGTATAGTCTCTTTAATTTTCAACTTCGTTCATTTCTCTTCCTACTATTAGATCACACTCTCCCTATGTATATTTATATATCTTGCTCAAATTTTCTATCGTTAATAAAATGCTTCCTATTCATCCATTCAAGTTCAAATACATTTTTTTTACTTGTAGTGAATGACGCTTGATGCCAATCAGTTTTTTTTTTTTCAAATATTAATTCATTGATTAAATTTAATTAATTTTTAATACTTTCAATAGAGTCATCACATTTTCTCGCCAAGTCTTTGAATGGTCGCCAAGCTCAATGCACTTTATTTTCATCCCTACTATTAGTTCAGACTCTCCCTTTATATATTTATTTATATATCTTGTTCAAATTTTCAATCGTAAATGAAATATTTTTTATTCTTCCACACAAGTTCAACTGTATTCTTTTAAACTTATATTGGATAACACTTGATGTCAACACAAATAAAAAAAATATTAATTCATTAATTAAATTTCTTTATTGAATTAATTTAATTCTATTAATTTTATTTTTAATATTTAAATAAAGATTAAGCAATTTGTAATGAAAAATTAAATCAACAGACAGTAGCTCAATCGATAAAATGCAAGAATTTCAGTGTTTTTCAGGTGAAGGTGAAGAATGCGAGTTCCATTCTAGCGAAAATCAATAATTTGTTTATAATTATTTAATGAAAATTAACTAAAATAAAAGAAAATTCTTTTTAGACCTAAATGGGAATAAAATTTTCTTAAAATTTTTATTATTTGTTACTTTGTCATTCACAAAATACACAAAAAGAGAACATTACAATCGTCATAATTTCGGCCAACAAAATTTTGTAGATCGACATAAGTTAGAAAAAAAGGGTTTTTTAAAAATATATTTATCTATCTATGAACATGGTATATAACTCAAACAAAGGAAAAGCTTATTCAAATGAACTTTATGCGTTATCTTTTGTTGCAGAATTTTATATCTATATCAAATTTCATCATCGGGAATTTTCCTATCTGCCACTTCATGAATGTATGAACATGATTTAAAAACATTTAAAAAGAAGTTATTTAAATGAAACTTGATGTATAGATTTAACATCAGAATTATGTACCTACATGCATATTTAACAAATCCATCGATTCATTAATTTTTCCTTCGGTTTTATTTTTTCTTTGCTTATTATTTTAAACGTATGAAATCTATAATGGGAAAACGTAAAAAACTAATTTGTGAATTTTGTTGTCTATTATCATATATTTCGAAACATATTTGTATCAGATTTCATACACAATGGATTAGACTGAAAAGTCATATTACTGACTCTCGTTGCGCCCGAAGGCACTCGGAAATAAATACTGAATGAGTGGACGATCGCAACAGCAACACTGGAGGAAACTGTGGTTGAGTCCTAAAAGCCATCACCAGCCGCGGTAAAATCCTCCATGTAGGAAGTGTGTCCCGTCAGTAATGTGAGAAACCAAATCCCTATGTCGAAAGCATCTCATCCTCAATTACGAAATGCTCCCCGAGGATGATTAGGCAGAAAAAAAGTGCGAGTTCTAATTGCATATCCGATGTTTCTCTAGATGTGAAGAAGTCAAACAAAAAACGGATTTTATTGTTGAAATATATGACAAAATCTTGAAAAATCTTGAAAAAGGACATTTTTGTTTTGTTATAATAGAAATTTTTTATTCACGATTATCTTTTTATTCATTTGAAATCATCACTATAAAATGCTCAGTTTTTACAATATCTATTCATCACTTTTTACATTTTAAAATGGGTTGGGAAATCATTTGACAGCTGTTAATGATCATATTTTTAAAAAGAATTTTTTTAAATATCCATACAATTACAATAATCGACAAAACTAAAGAACCATTTCAGCAATAACCACGTTTAATTACCATTGTTTGCTGTTGCATTCAGAGAATATTGCTTGAATAATTTTTTTAGGACTTAAAAAGCTAAACGTAAATTGAAGCGTGTTAATTTCACAATTCAATCAATTATTTTATATTTTTAGTGATTACTTCAGTAATAATATAATTGAATGTGCATTGTTGTTCTGCAGGAAAGAACCTTATTTCTTGAGGTATCAATTTTGGAGCATACATACTTTGGAGGATAGAAATAAGTACTTTGGAGATATTTTTTAATAAATTTATTAGTTTTAAATAATCATAATTTAAACGATATTTTGATTTTTTCTCTCAATAATATCAGAAAATCTTGTTGCACAAAATAGTTTTATATTTAAATGATTTGCATATACAATGAACAAAATAAGTGTAAGAATATTAAAATAATTTGATGTATGTCACATTTTCATACCAAAAATATTTTCTTAGGGGATCATGAGCATTAAGCTCTGCATAAGATAATTATTTGAAAGTAAACACTGCTAATATTTTTGTGTACCTGTTATTCATCAAAGACTATTATATTAATTATTATAATTATATATAAGTAGTAAATATTGTTATCTATATATAGAAAAAAAAGTTTATTCCATTGATAATGAAAATATGATATATATTATAATAATCATCAATGATAATAAAAAGTGCCTTTATAATTCCAACTAAATACTTCTTGTTATATTTCTAATATTACTTGATGTATGAACATACTTGTGTATTTAATTTAGCTAATAAGTATAACTACCATCTCCATTAAAAAATAGAGATATGATCCTAAAGGAGTCCGATAGATATGGGATTGATTAAATTAAACTTAGATATTCATCTGAATTCTGAAATCAAAACTTTTTACCAAACAGTTAATGCGTATTTCCATATATTACACACGAGGAAATAAACACAATCTTATTTCTTTTTTCAACAAATGAGAGACTGACAATATCATAATAAATCATGTTGTTTTCACATTAAAAATGAGGTGGAAAAATTCATTTTCAATTAATGAATGTTTAATCATTAACTGAAACAAATCAAAAGAGATATACTGGAAAAAAGTTTAATTGAAGAAAATATTTTTTTTAATGTACCATGTATTATCTAAGTAAGAATGGTGAATTTTATTAATTGAAAATAAAACTTGCTCTTCTTGATTAAACTAAAAAATATCACATCTGCACTGATTCTATATAACTAAACCTAACTTTTGAATATCTAATTGAAAATCATAGCACGACGAATAAATATTCCTTTCAGATGCAAGCACTCGAAATATTCTGCTAATTCTTATATTGAACAAATATATGAATTAGCATATAATAGTTTAGAGAAGAAGTTTGTTTTACATATCGATTTTTCATTGACTTATGTTCTTAAACTTGGCTTGAACCACTTTCATTCATAAACTAATTCCTCCAACAACACTCTGTTCCTTGCAGATGGCGCGAAGATTCGACGGAAAATTCGAATGCTTTTATTAGTAGTTTACTCAATGCTTTCTTAAGTCACCGAATCAGTTATTCGGCACCTTTTGAATATGACGCGGTATAAAAAATTTTGGAATTTGTTGATACATTAGTACAATGCAGTTCAGTATACGGATAAAAAGAGCCGTTAATTCTGAAAATGTTACTGATAGATATTCCAATGAAATAAAAATATATGAGTTTTTTAATTCATTTTCATGGTCGTTTCACTCAAAGGAAGTTCGGATTTCTCTAAATGGGAAGGTTTCTGTGAATTGAAAACGCAAGCAGAATGAACTAGGTATCTGAGCATGAATGCCATTAAATTTTTTTATATATAAAGTTTTTTTATTTCTTTTTTCATGATCGTTTCACTCAAAGAAAGTTGGATTTTATTCTAAGCGAGAGGTATTTCTTTTAAATTCAAAACGAAAGAGGGATGAAATAGATATCTAAACATGAACAAATTATCGAATTTTTAAAGATTCGCTTTGTTCAGTTATTTCAATTACACGGTTAAAATATATTCAAATTCGTGTGATTTCATGATCATTTCATCTAAAAGCATCTTTAACATAATTCACAGACTTAAGCAAGGACTAGTTATCCAAATATGAAAGATATATAATATTCAAAGTATTTTAGTTAAATCTTTGAAGACAAATTTTAAATTAAATAAGCATATAAAGTAATTTTAATGATTATAGAAAGGTAATTTCTGTTGTCAAACTTTGGAAATTTTAGCACACAATATGTCCATTTCCGCATGTATAGAATATAGTAGGAGTAACGTCCCTAATCGAATTTAAAATTTGATTGTAATGTAATGTAATGTGTCTTGTTATCACCAAATTTTAGTTGAATTCTATGTAACCTTTCACTTTTTTATCTATATGTTCATATCTTTCGTGACTTAATATTTATATTTTAAGCCATTAGAAAACGATATATATAAT
>JAPMOQ010046650.1:190813-204832 GCA_026543055.1 Argiope trifasciata
TTTACATATTTATGGGCGCTTTCTTGATCGAAATATATTTCCTACAATGTATACATAATGTAAGTCTTTATTACTTTTTGAAAATTCAACTGACTATATTAGAGTGCTTTAAAAGATTGAATTACCAAGAACTGTTTAAACCTTCAAAACCAAAAAAGAGATATATATTATCATTATCTATATATATATGAAATTGAGTGTCTGTTTGCTTATTTGCTGGGACCTTATATAATTTCATACGCCTAGATGCATTCAAACGTGACTTAGTACCCATATTCTTTAAACTCTAAAAGAATAAATTGAGCTATTTAAAAAAATTCTATGACCTTCTAAGAAACTTGAATTGAAGGTTAAAAATTTTAAATATTTACTCCTTAAGTTTTTAATTAACTGAGTAAAAATTATTTTTGCATCATCTTAATAGCAAATAATATTGCCTTTATAATGATATCAATTTCATTATTGGGAAATTTCCAAATTCAAGCATAACTTTTACCAATTCTCCACTTCCAAAATATAAACTGCACGATTTACAAATATATGAATTTTGATTCTATTTACATACATATTGAACAACTATATGGAAACAAAGCCGTTGTTATAACAGTGAATTACATATAAATATAACATAGTAGTTCATGAAATAAAATTTCTGGAACGATTTAATAAAAGTCTTTTAAAAGTTTATGGTTAATTTATTAGCGAATAATTTAAAGATGACCCGTTAAAAGATTATATAGTTTAAAAGAGTACACCCTTTATTATATTTACGTTTTTAATTCAAAATTTTAAGTGAATGGCGACGTTGTAACAATTTTTTAGTTTAGGGAAAATGACAACGCTGTTGTAATTTTTCAAAAATAAAAAGATGTTGAGTTAAAAAAAATTTGTTAGCTTCTTGCTTTTGTTAAGAATATCTTCTTTATTGCGCAAAATCGGATTCAAAGAAAGTGAGTGACATTAGCAATCAGATAATAAGTATGAAACATAACTTTTTTTTTATTTGAGGTTGATAACATTCCAGTTTTTGTGACTATTTTGCAAACAATGTGTTCGATTGTACATTAAATTCTCTATATTATTTATTTACCCCAAAACAAAATGATTTCAAAAATCAGAACCAATGAATTGCATTTTATAAAGTATCTTTAAATAGTAAAAGTTTTTTTCTTGTAACTCAGAAAATACTTTTTTAATAGTCAAACAGTGATCAGAAAAGGGAATTTGGCTTCTTTATTGCGTTGTCTTTTAACGTGACAAATATAAATAATTCATTCTTTTACCCCCTCACTTTCATGAATTACAAAATCTGCTCTGCGTGTTGTTATTTCTTGCTAGAAACCGCATTAAAAAAGAGAAAAGAATCTTGGAACTCTTCTTCGAGTAAGAGAGATGGAAATCTAAGGATTAGATTGAAAGTGCCGAAAAGAAGAACATAAAAGTAAACACTCCTCGTGGCTGAGAAAGGAAAACCCTTTTAATCTTAAGGGTGATGAATTATTAATGCAATTTTTTTCGAAATAGAAAAAGAAAGCTTAGAACTGGAAAAGATATATGTAATTAGCTGATGCAATTTTGATTTGATATTTATTGCTTACAATAGCCTACTTTTAAAAATGTTATATAATATTCATCTTTAAAACTTTTTCGTATGACATTTAATAATATGGGTATGTAACCATCTCTAAATTTCCCATTAAGTAAAGATATAAATTAGATTCCAAAAGTACAAAGAAATTACATACTCTTATTGAAACTTGAATTATAGTTTCAATAAATTGCTTTCTGGATAGATTTGACATCTTAAGACATGTTCTTTACTTTCTCGTAAATGTAGTATGCGGAAAGTATATTGATAGTAAAAAATTCGGGTTTAAGATATTGCCGAGCCTTTACGCTTTAGACCCAACTGTGTTCAAAAAACGCCTGGAAAATGTCTACCTGTTTGTCTGCTTAGCATTCGGCCTTTACGCGAAATTTATTCATTCCTATCAAATTTTTAATAACATTTATTCGAAGGAAGCCTAGCTATAAGTTAGCACGATAACTACAGAACGAAGAGAGCTATATAAATGAAATTCGATGCAAAGATTTAACATCTATAATGCAGATCAAAAACACAGTGACTTAAATATGTTGAATTTGGTTTTTGATTTTGTGACTACTAGTGCAGTTTTGTATTAAAATTTTTTTAATCGGTTGAGAATAATGTGTCTAAAAGCCAAATTTGATTTTGGATTCTAAAAACCGCATACCAGAAGGATTATTTCCCAAGGATGACAAGATGAAAAATGCTAAATTCACGTCAAAAGTTAATTGTAGCTATTATGTGCTAGTGGCATATATGCTGGCATGGCAAAATTATAAAGAGAGAAATCAAGAAAGTTTGGGGTTATCACATTCACTGATTTGATTTATAGAGAGACAAGTATAAATATGTCATTTACGTATGTGAACTACTGTGTGAAATCAAAACGATGAACGATGAAAGATCAAAACTGTGTGAAGTTAACGATTTTAAATATGTGCATGTTCCGTATATTTTTACAACTTGTTGTGAAAATGTATGTCAAAAAAAGTGTTATGACTCGTTTCAATCTTACTATATTAAAAGCATTCTAAATTAGTTTTCTTTTTATATAACGTCTTTTAAGATCGCTAAAATTTGTACAGTTATTAACGAAACAAAAGCACAATTATTGAGAAAACCTTTGAAAAGCTAAATGATTCGTTTATTCATAAAATCTCTAATTCCTTTCTTCTAAACACAAAATTAATTAACGAATTTTGCATGAATAATGGCTGAGAATTAATCTTATGATGATGAGGCGATTCAAAGCAATTAAAAAATCATTTTCTTCCTCGAAATCAATTTACCACCGTTTTATTGTTTATTTTCGCAACAGAAAATCCCCACCTGCTATTTCCTGCCTTCGCTATTTGTTTATTTTCACTGCATTCGAATTTACTGACACAAACTCGCTGGATTAAAAAACTTCTAACAACAACTCGTACTGATCGTATCGGCTTTTAGGCAAAACACTTTTATTAATTTCTTTTGCGCGTAATTCCCGTTCGAGGGAGCTCTCACGTACTTAAGTAAAAATAAATTATTCAGAACCCTTCCATGCCCCCTCTTATTTTGAAAAGGAATGGGTGTTGCGCCCGTGCATCGGTGAAAATCCAATTCTTTATCCGGAAGAATGGCGTAATGTGGCGGAAATTTGCTTTCCCGCCTTTGACTCGCAAAGCGTTTTCTTTTCCTAAACCTAGCAACATTGATTATTTAGAAAGGTTGGGTTGAGGTAATGATGATAACGAATTCAGAACCAGTATTGGACTCCGTTCTCTTCGATTTCTTTTGACCTCGTTCTGTAGTGCATCACGAGAGATTCATCAAACTATTTCGGCCAACTAAATCACCCTGTTTATACCCCAAGCGATATTCCGAATTTGAACCTAAATTTTATCTAAGAGCGATATGTAGATGAATTGTATTTCTCAATCGATATCGTCTGAATATTAATGTAGATATGTGTTCTTGAATATTTATCGGTTTAAATGTCAATATCCTTGAATCGTCTAGAATAAAATTCGTCTTTGTGATAATAGTAACTATACAAACAACTTTTTTTTAAACTAAAGATTTTTTTCAATGTATTTTGGGCTCACTATTTAGAATTGTTAAGCATTTTGTCCGTTAATTTATAATTAGTTGCCTTGAGCCATCGTCTGGTTCGGCGGTAATACTGGTTTTATTTCATTTCAGTTAAATCTTTTAGATATATCTATGATTCCATAAAATGATCAGATATTAAAGCCTTGTTATTTTAATATTCCTACATATGCTATGTTCATTGGGCACATGAACTTGCTAATGGGGACATGTTCCATGACAGCATGTCAATGTTAAAAACTTTAATGTATAGTTTATTTATTTTTTGAATTTCAAGGTATTGTAGTTTTTGTTAATAGTCTTTTAAACTACATAATTCCTTCTTTAAATTTCAACAATAATGGAAAATCACGTTCTTAAATCTGCGTGAAACAATTAAAGTTTTTTTTATGAAAGATGAGGAAGATGGATTCAAAGGTGAAGTGTTGCATTTTAGGGCTATAATATAATCTATTGTTGGAAATTAAGGAAAGAATTAAACCATTTTAAATAGTTCCTTAAATTTCGAAAAACACTTGTTTGAATATCAAACAGTTATCGTTAAAAAGATAATTTCTAAAGTTTTGAAGGGCGTAAAATTTAATTTTGTAAAAATATTTTAGGAAGTTATTTCTAAAAAATGACGAAATGATCTTCGAAGACTTAATTTTGTATAAATTAAAATTCTAATTAAATTTCAAAACCATCGATCCTATGAGCTTATTCCCTCCCTCCAAGTATAGATATGGATTGAATAAAAATTAACCAACTTTTTAGGGGAGGTGGGAGGTTACATTACGGGATTATAATCCTAAACTCTTTTAAAAGGTTCCTTGCGTCTCCATACAATTAAATCGCCAACTCTTTAGTACTCTTGAAATGAGATCATTTCCATGTCTTCAAGTTTGAAAGCAATCAGAAATTGCAAAGAGGTATATCAGGGAAAGTAGAAACCTATAGTTCACCAATTAATTATGCGATGAATGTGCTGGAAATTAGCATGGGGTAATTGTTAAGCTTGTGCCGAATTTTTTCACCTAACTGGCGCAGAGCTTATGAATAGCGTCTTTTTGTCAACGTCCGATCATTTTTTTAAAATAATCAGATTTTCCACCAACGTAAAAACAGCTATACACTGAGAGTCTCATACCCTCCCACTGATCACGCTTCACTATATGCTGCCATTTTTAAATCAGATAAAATCCTCTTCAATTTGCGTTATTCCCGTGGCATCGTCTCCAAGCTCTTGTTCAATCTTACGAATTGCTTGAATTGTTTCTCTTTGAGTATCACCAAACTTTTCTCAAAATGTGATTAATCATTTTAGCTCAATTCGTTCCAAATTTATGGGAAAATTTTTTAATAGGATCAAAAATTCACACAGTAGGCGTCATAGAACAACAATGGAAGGCAAAGAAAAAAAATTCGTTCATTTGTTCATTTGACCTCATTAGCGCCAACTTAGCATCTCTACTATGTGTTGGAAAATTCCATGTTGGATACCTGTCATATAGTGCTCATATGTGCCGAATTTGGTAAATATAGTTTAAACGATCTATCGTTGAATACACACACAAGCACGTACGCACATTCATCTTTATTAATAGTAGAGATTTATTTTGGGAATTTCGAAATCTGTTATCAATTTTAGATTATATTTTTAATGTATTGCCAACATATTCTTGTGTCACATTTATTTGATATTAACGCAAAATATATTTTTTTAAATGAATCGATGAATTAAAAATTTACGATTATTAGAGGCATCCTGCGAAACTACAAATTTTTACTCGTTTGGGCTGAAATATGAAAACCATTTTTATTCAAATAATGAAGCGAAAAATTCTTAAATGGAAAAAGAATTAATGATCTTATTAAAGACAAAACTGTTAAATTCTTCTTTTCATTTACATAATTCAAAATATTTATATTGTTAGAAAAAAATCAATGCAAAGGTACAGACTATTGATGATTCTTGGAAAAATTCATTCTGATTCTTGATAAATACTTTTTACATTTTTTTTTTATTTCTATGAATACAATTTATTTCAAACACATAAAAATATACTGTAAAAAAACATTGAATGGAAACATTGAAAAAAATTTTTTCAAGCCCGAGTTGTTTAAATGTTTTTGGTTATTAAAAAGATTCTGATCTAACCAATCAGAAATATAGATTAACTAATAAAATAGAATCTTGAAATTACAAACAAAAATTTCTTGAGATAAAAGGCTATATCTTTTATCTTCGTCGGATCTTGTTTTCATGTATCTGTAGTGATTCCTTTGGCATCGTTCTTAACGATTTACTGTGCATTACACAAACAACTTTTAGGGCTTCAGCTGTCAGTGTTAAAGATAATCCAATAAAATTTCGTTCTTTGCTGGAAATACGGAAGCTTCTTAAGTAATGACTTTTCTATATATTTTTGATAAGATTCTTAAAATTTGTGACTTATTTTCTAAATTTCTTGTAATTCAAACATCTAAAACTTTCAAGAAGAAATTTTAAATTGCACTTCTTTTTTTTTTACCATTATTTATCCAAATATATTATTTTGTTAAAAATATTATAGTTTAAACTGTACAAAAAGCTGAATTTTTAAGATATCAAAAGCAACTACTAGTGGGTCTTGAAATAACTCCGAAAAAGGGTTTCTGAAATCTGATATTTAAATATCAATAATTAATTTTAAAAATATTTATTTCATCTTATTTTTATATGCAAATTTTTAATTAGATATCGATAAATTTCTGAACGTGCGAAGGTGAAATTTAGTATACAATTATAATAATTGAATGACACTTCTACCTTACTTTAAGATGCAAAAAGGATTTACGTTACAATGACTAATGTTATGTAGATATATAATTTTGTCTAATCCACGAATTTCAAATAAAACATTTATAAATTATTAATTTGCAAATATTTTTTCTAAATATCATTGAATTATTATATGTAATTCAACAATTATTCATTTATAAAATTTCTCGTTCTGAAACAGCATGAGGACATATTAAATAAATCTGAAACTTGCACGGATGACGAGAGCTGTATCTGAACTGGCAAGCCAGAATTCAATTTTATTCATCATACTAATAAGAGGATAAATAATTCATCCTTGAGATCAGATTTAGTGAGCTTCCATTACTATTTACCACGGGTATTTGATGAATTCCGACATGAAATGTATCCAACCTGAAAACCGAGATCTTAATAGCGGACATGCCAAAACAGAAGTAGGGTATAGTTAAAATGAAGAAAAGTGTTCTTTATGACTAGGAGGGAAGCAAAGACGGCGTTGGATAAACACTGATTTTTTTTTTTTAAGTTATGAAAAGATGGAACGAAAATATCATGATAGCTTTAAAAGAAATCATTTTTTTTTTCATTCTTATATATTTTTACACTAATTTTGTGCTATTTCAGATAATTTACAAGGTGATCAGCGAATAAGCCATGATTTCAAAATTAAATATCTCTACAACAAAGATCAATAGAATGATGCGGTAAACTGTACGTTTATTAGCAAAACTGTAAAAATGCTGTATAAAAGTTTAGTGAATTTAGTTACGAAAATCGTTAACAGATGGTGCTCTAATCACAATGACCATTGACGCTTTAAGTGTGACGTCAAAAATGAAAAATGACTCCCGATCTGACTCCTTGTGACTTCTTCTGTGGGTAGCATTGAAAGACATTGTTTATAGAAACAATCTCGCCACTCTAGATGAGCTTGAATCGTTGATTGGTGTGTTGCATGTGATTCCGTTTCCGTTGAGACATTGCAAGACGTGATGTCAAATTTCATTGTTCGATTACGCCACCTCATTGTTTCGAACGGTGAACATTTTAAAAAATTGTATTTCAATTGTAAAGACCGCATCACTTTGTGTTTTTTAAGACTCCTTTCAGAGAAAGAGTTTTCAGCGCAGAGCGCCATCTGTTAACGACTTTTGTAACTAAATTTTATAACTTTTGCACACTATTTTTAGAGTTTTGCTAATAAACGTACAGTTTACTGCATAATTCTATGGATCTTTTTTGTTGAGATATTTAATTTTGAAATCAGGGCTTATTCGCTGATCACCCTGTAGCATAGGCATCACTAATCTCTTAATTCATTTTAAGAGATTGATATGACCTTCGGGTCCTCTACCACCCTTACTTCCTGTGGGGAGGATTGTACCATGGTCTGCGATGACCCTTAGGAGTAAACCTTAGTACCCGTTTGTGCTGTTTCCCGATTTTACCCTATATTTCAGGATGGGTTGAGTAATCATTCTACGATAATGCTACTTTTGGCTATGTGCTGTTTTGCTGGAAACATATGTTTTTTAATTTCGATTTCATCTCATTTGCATCATAAATGTTTTATGTCACTCAACAAAACATTTTTAAGTATCGAAATTGAGTATATTTTAAAAACGGACTCTTTTGAAAACCTTATACTTATTCTATTTATTAAACAACCCTCGGAGACTAACATTCCCACTTCCCAAAGCATATATGTGTCGAATTCGATAACCTTTGCTTTTAATTGTACATTTCCACTCACCAAAGTATATGTGCTTCAAATTTGGTAGCTATTGATCAAACAATTTTTTCTGTAACGTCAACATACAAACACATGCACCAATTCTGCTTTATTAATAATAGGTATTTAATCTGAGGAAGAATAGGAATTCTCAAAAAAAGAGAAATGCTGAAATTCAGCAAAACTTTTCTTCTGTGAGAAATATGTTTGGTTCACTGCAATTATAATATTATTGATACAGAAAAATCTATATAACATGTTTTGCTGGTGAGTTGTTTTCTCTCTGTTCTGATTCAACTAATATCTTGGTTATTGTAATTTTTACTATGTATGTGGAACTTTCTAATGGCGTCCCCTTGACTTTATAGAGCTATTAAAATTCATGTAGGGTTGATATAATTTAAAACTTTTATATTGTCTTTTGTGGTAGCGGGATTTCACTTTCTGATTTATCAAGAAAAGTTGCGCAGTGAATGAAATCTCGAAATTCGGTATTTGAAGAAACATTGAAAATGATTTGAATTTTATGAAAATGATTTGAATTACAACAATGAATTGCATATCTAAAATTTAACAAAAAAAATATTTTATCAAAAGTTTTGAAAAATTACATGATGCCTAAATTGACATTATTAAAAGGACAATTAATGTTTAAAAGATGAAAAATAAATTTTCATAATAAGGATTTTCTGACCTTATTGAGTTAAAACTATAAAATCTCTAATTTTTAATTACTTAAAGTTATTTATAAATGGCTACGAGGTGCACATTTCTGTCTTCCAAAATATAATTTTATCACATTTGTGCTTCTTGATCAAACGGTCTGGCTTGTAAAGCGTTAGCATGCAGACACACATATAGATGCATTAATATTTGAGATAAAAATGTTGAATTTTGAAAAGCACTCTTTAAAAAATGAACAGGTACTGTTTATTTATTCAAAAAATAGGGAGGCACATACATTTTTGAGAAATGTTCCATGTGTCAGAAGAATCAAAATCCAACTTTTATGCTCTTAGACCATTTTCATCCATACGGCGAAAACTTTCCTTTAAAGTCCGCCTCTCGACTTTTACTGCTTTTAAAGTAAAATACGAATTGTAAAAGGCTAAAGCTTTTTGTAGGAATCCTCGGCATTTATTTTGTTTGAAGTGACGGTGATCGATAATATTCCAGACGTAAACTAGGTAGAAACGATTATTTGTTCAACAAAAATGTTTTGATCTTTTCAGACGTGCTGAAAAAAAAAAAGATTGATTTAAGGCATTTTAATGCTGCAAAAAATAGTTAAATTTATTTATTTTTTATTTTGAATCCTTGTCAAATAAAGAAAAAAAAATTGCAATTACTCTAACTGCTTAGGTTTAATTTTGCAATAAATTGAACAGTCTGTCATAAAATATAGTACATTTGAAATTTAATTAAATTACATTAAAGTTTTTTTTTGAATTAGTTTGAGAATTCATTCGGGATAAATCAGCGGGTAAAGACTAAATATATAATTTTGCGCTGCAATTAAATGAAGAGGGTGCTACCTGCATCTCGTCTTCCCCCCCAAAGCAAACTTTCTTATCATGTTAGCCATTATGTTTGATCTTTGAAATATTTATTGGAGAGGAATATATGGGAATTTTCATTCAAAGTGGTTTTCAAACATGCGATCTTCCTATTTCGAAAGCGAGATTTCATTTCGATGCTACCATATCGTGTGTGTGTGTGTGTGTGTGTGTGTGTGCGTGCGTGCGTGTGTGTGCGTGCGTGTGTGTGTGTGTGTGTGTGTGTGTGTGTGTGTGTGTGTGTGTGTGTGTGTGTGTGTGTGTGTGTGTGAAGTTTTATCTTAGTTTAGCCCTTAGTAACATTAAAAAAATATTCTCTTTTTTTCCTGATCCGATTCCACGTTATCTACTTAATTAATCAAAGTAATGTTTTAAGAATCAAAGAAATGCTTAGTTAACTTAAAGAAATGCTTAGTCAGTGATTCCCACGCGGCGAGTGATTTATAAAAGTTACTTAGTTTTTAAATGATCCCTGTGTTTCCTCTGCTTTGAGATTAGCACTTGCAGAAATCCCTATGAGAATTTTTATAATATCTTAGCACTAGCACTGTAAACAATATTTTCCGTATAAGGCGAGAGAAAATTAATTTAAACCTTTTTCGTCACTTCTGTTTTCATGTCGTGCTGAAGTCGGACGCCTGTGTCCGTGTCTGCATGTAAACATGCCTATCTGTCTCCGGGGAGGTAACAAAGCGAACTTAAAAATGAAAATTCTCTTATTCTTTATGTCCTTATTATTATTATTTAATATTCTAATGATAATCTACAGTTTTAATTATTATTAATTTTAATTATTAGTTTCTAAAAACTGAGCGCCATTTAAAAATTTAATATTAATATAGAAATATATCCAGTTGCTTCATTTATTAATGCCCAGACGAGAAAAGGTTAAATAAATGGCATTGTTTATCTAATGTCCCATTTTAAAAGCTTTCACGCCTCTTCTGAACATCTTCTGCGAATTTCTTTCTTTTTCCATGTGTTCATACAATCATTCTCTTCGGAAAAATAATAATAAATAAATGATTCCATGTAAATTTGCAAAAAACAGAAATAACACTCATTGTTTTAGGACATGAAAGAAAAGATATTTATTATCGGTTTTATTTTTAACTCAAGTATAGAAATGTATTTTTTTTAAATTTCAAATTGAATTCTGTGTTTTTTTTCTTAAAAATTTTTTATGTTTATCATTATAAATAATTTTTATAAAGCAGATAAAAAGTTATCCCATTTTTTTTTAGTATTTCGACTTATTTCTAAAGGATTGGCTTCATACTTGTCAAAGATACTCTTGAAGTCAAGTTCGCACTTTAAGTAAGAAAAAAGTTATAACAAAATAACGTAGAACAAGTCGCAGTTTGGTAATGACTATATATTTATTATCATATACATGTTAGTACAATTATATTTATCATATTATGTTACATAATTTAAAATTATTAACCTATTAGAAATATATCTATGCAAAACGAACTGAATATATGTTAATTACATGGTTAACAGGTTAAATATTTGTCTTAATATTTTTGAAAATTGAATGATTCAGCAAATTGTTATTTGTGTTTTGGACATAACAATGACTGCAGGAAAACTATAGTGATGTATTCTAATATTTAGTTTCACTTTTTCTCCACGGAGTGGGGGGCACCTCAGAAATGAGGATGAGAAACTTCAGGTTTGGTGGTTGGTTCTCGCCTTCCTGGCGGGTGCAGAAAATTGTGGGGTTTGGCAACCGTACATTGATGTACGGGACGTACTTTCTTTAGGAAGAATTGTAACATAGCCGGTAAGGATACTTAGAACTCAACCATAGTACCCGCCAGTGTTGCAGTATGGCGGTCTGGTCATTCAAATCTTTTCTTGTCTCTAAGGATGGGTCGGAGTACCCAGTTTGTGATTAGTTATTCCTTAGGGAGTATGTAATTTTATATAATGCAGAGTAACGATGTATCGGAAATTTCTCGCTACAAAAGTTTAGATATTACAGCGAACATGTTCCTAAAAATGTTATTATCATTAAAACGGTAGTGGAATTAAATTGTGTTTGATAGTTCTCTTAGATAAGGTATAGTTTTGTATAAAGCAAAATGCATATTTGATGAGACTTAGAATACTTCAAGGATGTAAATATGAACGCGAAGTATTCCTAAAGCCCATTATTCGATTTAACTACCAGACGCATTTTCATAATCATTTTGACGAAAAGATCAGTGTTACGATAACGAAAATTCATCTTTTCATGTAATTTAACCAGAATATCGACTTCCGATAGGTCAGTTTCTTTCTCCGCGCATGCGAAAATATTCCGTTAATTAAATTCTAAGAGTTCCGCTTTACTTTCGTTGCAAACATTGCCGAACAAAAATAACTAGCTTTGCCTTTGCCTTAATGGATTGCTTATGGTTGAAAGAGCATCTTTCCAAGATAAAGATTTCACTTTGCATTTCACTGTCGAAAAAAACTTCGAACTCTTAACGGAAATCGATGGGATATTTTCATAATTATAAGTTGAAAGTTGAGAGCGTTGACACCGATGAAGTTTTTGGTCATTACTAGAATGTGAATGACTTAATTCGTTCGATAGGAAGTTCTTTGAAAGTTTTGATTTTTACTATTAAATCAATGTTTACAAAAAAGAAGTAGATATTTTGTTTTTCAATGAGTTAAGTATCTGTAAAGAGAAAAATTGAGATTCCAGAAAATTGGAAAGTAAAAATGAGTGAGGATAAAATTAAAAATTCTCCTTAGAGGTGTTTCCACTTTCGAACAAAACTTTTTTTTTTTGCTTTATTTTTTTAATCATTGGATACGTTTATCCTAGAAATTGTTTTAAGGCGATTTTATTTTACCAATAATATTTCTTGTGGGTGCATTTTTTTCTAAAGTTTTCGTAAGTACGTTGATATCTTACAAGACCTTCAACATTTGAATTTCCAAAATTTAAGTATTCAAATATTTTTGAGCAAAAGAAATCTGTGTATGATTAGAAATAAAAAAATATAAGGAGTTAATTGGAAATTATAAATGCTTTTAATGTGTGCTTTATATTATAAAACAAATTGTTAACGTATTGATAAGATGTCTTTAAGCTGATTTGTGAAATGCATGATACCAAAATCGTCATTCAAGGAGTACTGAAAGGAGTACTACAAGGATCACTGAATCTGACGGGGTCCAATGTCCTCCTACTGGTGTGGTGTGGAAGTTAGGAGAGGGAGAACAGCTCAGGTGCCATACTCATCTGATCGCGATTTAAAATTACGAAATTCTTCCCAAAATAGCTCTAGTGCTGCTTAACACAGGGCGTTAATATAATTAAACTGTGCATTGATAAATACTATCAACCAAAAACAATTATTTTTACCACAGCTATGTCCTTCCCCATTAGCTTTCTGTCGAAATCGCTGTCTTTCATCAACGGATGCCTTAGAACAGCGTGATTCCGGTGTTTTTCAAAGAACTGCATTCCCAACGATGCTGCATCGCTCTCGCATTTGCTTTACTCATCTCAATAAAACTAGGCCATCACAACAAAAAAAAGAAATCGACATGACAAAGGGTTAGAAAAAGAATAAGCAAACAAGGACCGGCAGAGAAGTAACGAACTCGGGACTACTACAAACTTTTGTTTCCTCTGATGACTGTTGACGAACACGTGCGACGGAAGCACGATGCGCAAACTCTTTGCGTAATGGAGTTGGCCGACTGAAAAAGAAGAACAATCCGAAAAGCACGAAAATAAACGCTCTTCCCTTTATCTAAACTCATTGTGACTGACTGACAGAAAAGACTCAGGCCCGGAATGATTAACGAGTGGGGGCCTTTCACAGGATCTTTTCTTTGCCATTGACGAATTAGATGGGCTTCCAGCGGTCGGCACAGATACCTGGATGCTGCCGTGTTTGTACCTCTGCTGTATCCGAGAGGACGAATAATGGATGCAGAATTCCAGGTGCGGTTGGATAAGCTTTCTTTTTGTTCCCGTGGGAGTTGGGGATTTATCGAAAGTAGACCTTCCATAGGAGCCTCCAGTTTCTGGTTCATTAGTTGCTTCTTAAATGTAAATAAATGTATCCTATAAAAAAATTTTAAGGAGTTTGTTATTAACAATAACAAGAATAAACCCAAAACATGATTAACAAACAAAAATGATTTCTTATTCCTAAATATGTATATAATTATAAGCGTTCACATGGATATCGTTTCAAATCTACCTTTTCGTGTGTGTGTGTGTGTGTGTGTGTGTGTGTGTGTGTGTGTGTGTGTG